>OVBE01000973.1:0-41431 GCA_900406425.1 Iberis pinnata
AATCTAGACATTGAGGAAATTGTTCAAATTGAAGCAAATCAAGGTCTGATTTAAGCTAAGCTGTATTTGCCAATTTTGTGCTAATTCTTGATTAGTTAATATAAAAAGAGAGACTTTAGATGTTACATAGTTTGATTCAAGAGATCTCTTTTAAGGTTTGTGGATCTTGAGGATTCTAAATCACTTTCTTAGTACATGTTGAATCTAGACATTGAGGAAATTGTTCAAATTGAAGCAAANATTTGTGCTGATTCTTGATTAGTTAGTATAAAAAGAGAGACCGTAGATGTTACATAGTTTGATTCATGAGATCGCTTTTAGGGTTTGTGGATCTTGAGGATTCTAAGTCTAAAAGTATATGTTTCATGATTGGTGAATGTAGCTCAATAAGTAGTTTTTAAGTCTTAAGTATGTTGCTTTTGCTAATATCATAAAAAGAGAGACTTTAGATGTTACATAGTTTGATTCAAGAGATCTCTTTTGGGTTTGTGGATCTTAAGGATTCTAAGTCTAAGTCTATGTTTCATGATTGGTGAATGTAGCTCAATAAGTAGTTTCAAGTCTTAAGTGTGTTGCTTTGCTAATTTCACAAAAAAGAGAGACTTAGATGTTACATAGTTTGATTCAAAGGATCCCTTTTTAGGTTTTTTGGATCTTGAGGATTCTAAGTCTAAGTCTATGTTTCATGATTGATGAATGTAGCTCAATAAGTAGTTTTTAAGTCTTAAGTGTGTTGCTTTGCCAATTTCATTAAAAAAGAAAGAGACTTTAGATGTTACATAGTTTGATTCAAAAGACCCTTTTTAGGTTTTGGATCTTGAGGATTCTAAGTTTATGTTTGATGATTGGTTGTATATGGAAATTGGAAGTGAGTGTAGCTCAATAAGTAGTTTTAAAGTCAAGTGTGTGTGTGTTTGCTTTGCTCATTTCTATATCTATTGTACAAAAGGGAAATTTGATGAGTGTTGATTCTCTCGCCTTCTCGGTAAGGTTGAAGGCATGGAAATCGGATTGTCATTAGGCTTACAAAGTGATGAAGGAGGCTTAAAACTTTCTCTTTCGGAATGTGGATGCCATGTAAAAGACATTCTTATTGACTTAGATGGAGGAGCATCATGGTTTTATCAAGGGTATGTTCATGTTCTTATTTTCGCAAGACGGGTTTGTTTTTATCTTTCATTGTTCTTCTCTACAATTTCAGCATGATCAATGCATTTAAAGACCAAATTGGAGCAAGTGTAGAAACTACAATCACTAAGAAACTAAGTGAAGGAGTATTAGATCTTGATTCATTCTTACAAACCCTTCCGAAAGAAATCGCAGTAGATGATAAAGCTGCACTTAATGTCACCTTCATAGGTGACCCTATATTAAGAGATTCATCTATCACTTTTGAGATTGATGGTTTATTCACCAAAAAAGAATTGAATCGAATCTTAAAGTCTTCTGTTAGAAAGACTGTACCTGCAGCTATCTGTCCTGAGAACTCTAAAATGCTCGGAATTTCGATGGATGAAGCTGTCTTTAACTCAGCTGCTGCTTTATACTACAATGTAAGTTTCCTATTGGATTGGTTACTCAAAACGTTAATCTACTCTTAAAAAGATTTTGATTAGGATTGGGCTTTCGGGTATTTGGTTCGGTTTTGGGTCTGTAAAAAATACCCGATAATTAAACAAAATACCCCAAAATTTAAGAAGAAAAGTACCCGGAAAATAGAATAAAATACCCGATAAAACGAAAAGTATCCAATAATAGAATAAATTAGTCGAAAGTCTAAGACGAAAAATACTCGATAGTAGAATAAAATACCCGATAAAACAAAAAAGTACATGATAATAGAATTCGCTAAGGGACTAAACTTAACCCGAAATATAAATGTATATATATGTTCGGGTATTCGGTTATACCCATCGGTTCCCGGGTAGGAGTCAGAACCGAATCGATACAGAACCGTTTTTTCTCAGTTCTTCGGTTCCGGTTTTTCTTACACATGCCTAATTTCGATCTTTCCATATATTCAGGCAGATTTTATGCAATGGATAGTGGATAGAGTACCAGAACAATCTCTTCTAAACACAGCTAGATGGAGATTCATCATTCCACAACTATACAAGAAGTATCCAAACCAAAACATGAATCTAAACATCACATTGTCTTCACCTCCTCTTGTAAAGATATCAGAACAATACATAGGAGCTAATGTCGGAGCAGACTTAATAATCGATGTTCTTGAAGCAGACGAAGTTGTAATACCAGTAGCATGTATCTCTTTGGTGATCCAAGGAACAGGTGATCTTAAAGTCATAGGTAATAACCTTGGAGGTAGTGTAAGATTAGAAGATTTCTCTATGGCTTTGAAATGGAGTAACATTGGAAATCTCCATATGAGTCTTATACAGGTAAAATTCTGAATCACTCATATAAAGACTTCTATTTGATTCTTTTACATTTACATTTATCTTGTTTTTTTTTGATGTTTTGTAGCCAATAGTTTGGACTGTTATAAAAACAGTGTTTGTGCCATATGTAAATGATCATCTAGAAAAAGGATTTCCTTTACCTATAATCCGCGGATTTACACTTGAGAATGCTGAGATTATCTATTCAAGCTCGGAAATCACAGTTTGTAGTGATGTTGCTTACTTGGATTCATTGAAAGATCAAAGATCAGCTTTGAAATTAGCAAGTTCTAGTCCTTGGAGAAGTAGCTTGTTGTAGTGGAATTAGTAGTTGGTGTGTGGCTTGGTCTTGGATTTGAACCAAGTGACTTCAACTACTAAAACCAAAGCAAAGCTTTTGTATATTACTTTTGTATATTGTGTTTTATTAAATTGTGTATGCTTTACTTCTCAATGAAATAAATGTTGTAATTATTATGGTCAAAAATCATCTTTGATTGCATATTTCGGATTTTTGGTTGAGATTGTTAATAAGGTTTCAGATCCATATTAATCTATATTTTTCGAGAAACTCAAATCGTAAATCTAAAATACATGATCAAAAATCCAAATAACTTGAATAAACCAAATCAAAAATCAGAAAAATTTAAACAAAAAGTAATCTTGATTTCATATTGGGTACTTGAGCTGAGTCGAATCTGAACCAAAATATATTCGGTTTCTATTTGAATCCTGTATAGCCAGATTTGAAGAACCGAACCGAATAATGAATGTCCACCCTTAAATATGACTACGATATTGAGCTAATTCAAGAATTAGTTCCCATATAAATATTTTAATTCGATATTAACAAAATTGATATTCAAAAACCTACAAAGAACAAAGAAAAGCCTTTGGCTTTGTGAACATTCTGATGCGTACTTACATAAATGTTAAATATTTAAAGAGAAAATCAGTACTTACATAAATGTTAAATATTTAAAGAGAAAATCAGTTAATAGGATACTAAAATGTTTTAATATCTGGTAAAATAGTACTCTATAAAAATCTATGTAATTATGCATTTTTATGTTTCGTGAATGATGAATGTGAATTGTTTTGTATGAATGATGAATTATTTGTGTGAATGATGAGTGGTTTGGGTGAAAGAACAAAAATATATACATTTTTTAAGTAAAAAAACAAAAATAACTATTTTCCAAATTTAAAAACAAAAAACACCCAATTTACAAAATTATTCAAAATTAAATATAGAATAATAGAATCCTTCATTGTTTCAATCAGTTAATGCTTTGATTTGTTACTTCCTTGTGGTATTCTTAACAAAATCTATGATAGATTTCTTCCTTTCTTACCGCATCAATCAAACTCCACTCTCTGGTGTCTTCAAAGCATTTTCTGTTGTTTTGTTCTGTTTAGGCAATGGTCTTCTTAAGAATTTTGTTGTTGGCCAAGCTCGGTGTTTAAGCCGCCCTAATAACTTCCATTCTCTCGGTTTTAACTGCCCGGCTAATCTCATTTGTTCTCTTCTAAACTTCCGATTTGCATACCATATCCCGCCTCGCCAACCAAACCCATAACCGAGTATCAAAGTGGTTCCGGCTGTAGCAATTGTTGAAGTGAATCTTGAACCAACTGGATCAACTAGCTTCTTGAGCTCTCCTCTTTCCAATTCATTTACATTTTTCATCTGCCATGAGAAAAAGAAAAATCAAAACTTTCAAGTCAATGACTTAAGTCAATAGAGAGACTAGATGAGTAAAAATACAACAAACAAAATACCAAATGTTTAAAATAGTATATACATTAGGGGTGGGCAAAATATCCGGAACCGAAAAAACAGGTTCGGGTATGGTTCCCTTTTAATTAACCGAATAGTTATTCTAGTCAAGAACCATGGATATCGGTTCGGAACCAAACCAAGAGAATCGATAAGAAACGAAGGAACCGAAAATATAAGATAAATGTTTATACCAAAAACCATGGATATATGTCCTTACCAATTTTTGGATATTTTATTTATTTTTAGTTATTTATGGGTATTTTCGGCTCTTTTGAGTATCTTTGGTTCTTTTAGATACTTTCGGTTTCGGATATTTTGGTCCTTTTGGGTATTTTAGGTTTTATATATTTTGGATATTTTTTGTTCTTACGGGTAAAATATCCGAACCGACCTAGAATCGAACCGAATCGAACCAATTTTTTTTAATGGTTCCTATATTTTAAACTTTCAAGTCAGTGAGTTAAGACAATAGAGAGACTTGGATAGTATACCAGACGATTAACATTGTATATGTTTTGTAAAGGACACTAACCGCATTCTCAATAGACTCAAGTCTCTGATTGATTCTAGTTTCATTGTAATGGCGTAATGAGTAACCTACAAAATCATCAATTATGTAGCAAGTTGGTATATAAACAGAAACAAAGATCAATGAGATGCTTTTCGCAAGAAAACGCTTAGGTAACACACAAGAACTTGATTTTAAAACTTGTTTCACATCCCACCAGAATAACAATGGACTTAATAATCACTTATCGAAGACCGAATCACCTAAACCATTAATCCTAATCTGAGAAATTGACCTCACAAATATCAGAAAAAGATAAATTTTCTTGCAATCGAAGAATCAATACTCTCCACAAACGAAACCAAAGTCTAAACTAAACCACTCAAAAGGCTCAAAGCTATCTAATCTAGGAACTTAAATTATCGCAATCGAACACAAAACTTATATGAATTGAGGCTAATAATCTCCACAAGCGAATCGAACACAAGATTGCCCTGAATCAAAACTGATACTCTCCACAAACGAAACCAAAGTCTGAACTAAACCACTCAAAGGCTCAAAGCTATCTAATCTAGCAACTTAAATTATCGCAATCGAACACAAAACTTCTATGAATTGAGGCTAATACTCTCCACAAGCGAATCGAACACAAGATTGCCCTGAATCAAAACTGATACTCTCCACAAACGAAACCAAAGTCTGAACTAACCAATCGAAGCTATCAAATCTAGCAACTTAAACATCCTCATAGATATTCAAAGAATAGAATTTCACTCCACGAAAAAGATAAATTCTCTCGAAATCGAACACAAGATTTTCCATGAATTGAGGCTAATACTCTCCACAATCGAATTCAAAGTCCAATTTAAACACTTCAAAATCTATCTAATCCAGAAACTTAAGTACAATTTAACTAATACTCTCCACAAACGAAACAAAAGTTTGAACTAACCAATCAAAGCTATCTAACTTAAACATCCTCATAGATATCAAAGAATGGAATTTCACTCCATAAAAAGATAAATTCTCTCGAAATCGAACACAAGATTTTCCATGAATTGAGTCTAATACTCTCCACAATCGAATTCAAAGTCTGATTTAAACACTTTAAAATCTATCTTTTCCAGAAACTTAAGAGCAAATGATTGCATATAGATTCATTACAATGCAAGAGAATCAGAGAATGCAAAAAAAATGAATTTGTAACTTACCAATACATGAAATGAAGCTAATACTCTCCACAATCAAATTCAAATTCTGATGTAAACACTTCAAAATCTATCTAATCATACAATGCAAGAGAATCAGAGAATGCAAAAACAATGAATTTGTAACTTACCAATCCAAGCTGTAGCAACAGAAGCTATAGAAGTTCCAACTGTAAACACAACTCTGTGCTTCTCAAACAAATCCTAAAGAACAAAAAAAAAAACCCTTTATGAACAAAAACCAATCCCTAAAATCCAATTCTACACATAAAGTTAGATTCTTTTCAATCAAAACAATAAACCCATAACGAAAAGAGGATCAATTATCAATCAATCACCTTTGTGGAGAGATAAGAATCGTGAAGAGCAACCATTGAATTTTGGGCTTTTTTCTTTAATTCAGGTACAGCTGCATAACCTAGAATCGATGCTCCTCTACCTCTAAGCCGATTCATTTTTCTTTGATCCGTGTGATTTAACTCAGCGAATTAGATTGAATTCTTTGATTCTGCGTGGAGAAATCGTCAAAAGGACGAAGCTTTACGCAGATTTTTTTTTTCCCATAAAAGAAGAAAAAAAAATATATACGAATCTTTTCAACTCTTTTACCTGGTATCAAAAATTATAAATCATATAACAATTATTTATTTTTAATCTTGTTAAAAGTTTGACTAACTAAAAATACTATATTTTTATATTTATAATAATTTTAGTAATTTAAAATAGAAGGCTATATTAAATGTTAATTACTTCCTTTGTTTTAAGGAAAAAAATTTTGTTCCTACCAATAAAAAAAAGAAAAAAGTTTTGTTTTTATTGTTTTCACTTCAACGTTAAACATGTAAAATTCATTATATTTTTATTATTTCGTAATCATTTGTATTTTGTAAAATTAGTTATTATGAAAATTTCCTTAAAATATCATTAAAAAAGTTTAAATTCCAAAAATATCACACTCCTCAAAATTTTAAAATTTTGATTTTTAATTTACTAAATAAAGTTTAGAACTTAATTTTGAAAAGATTATGGTTTGATTTTGAAATTTTAAAATTCAAATTTTAAATTTTAAAACTATTTTAAATTTGTAATATTTTTAGAACAAAAATATTTTTTTTAATATTTTTGAAAAAACATCGTGGTACTATTGGGAGAGTGTTGTATTTTTGGAATATATCTAATTATAGTAATAACCAATTTATTATTAGTTCATCTATTTTAAAATATAACTCTTATCTCACATAACTCAAAATTAAAACACTTACTTAATTTGTGTGTAAAATCATTAAACTACAAAGCCTATTTTTAATATAAAGAACTTGAAGAGAATGTCACAAATTCAATTAATTTTTTATCAAATGCAAAATTATAAACAGAGTCAAAAAGAGAAAGTTGTGACATAATTGTTCTTTGGTTCAAAACAAAAACCCAAAAAAAAAAAGATAACAAAAATTTTAACATTTGAAATCTTTAGAAAGAGATTGAGGTCGTTTGATTCTCGATGATCATGGTGATGACAAATTCTCAGACAAATCCTGTACTTTAGAGTTATTCAATGTTTTAGATTCACTATCTAGTAGTTTCTCAGTCTCTGACCTTTCTTTCTTCACATCAGATTTACCATTAGTCAAAGACTTTGAATCAGAGAAGCTTCTTGATGGTGCAATCCTCTGATGAGGTAAAGCATATGGAGGAGTAGGCATGGTCACACTCGGGTATGGCTGCGGCATCATCGAGTGATCGAATCTGCAGTTTGGTCCAAACTTACAGAATCCATAAGAGTTAAAGTTACCACAAGCTGGTTGTCCCTAGACAGCCACAAAAGTACTCATTAAGTCTACACTGAGCTTATAAGAACAGAGAGCAAGATACTTACAGGTCTAGCTGGAAGAACAAAAGAGCTTAGAAGATTTGGTGGTGGTGGTGATGGAGATGAGATTCTCATTCCGGGATGATTGTATTTGCAATCATCTCCATATTTACATGTACCGGTTTTCATAAAGAATCGACATTCTTGTTGTTGTTCATATCTTTCAGGTAAAACACCATTCAATGTCATTGGTGCAATAGAACTTGAGTTAAAAGGTTGATTCTTTACACTATACATTGAGTTAGATGCAGCCTGCAACATAACAAATATCACATGACATGTATTGCTAGGGGTGGGCATTCGGTTTGTTTTGGCCGAACTTAACCAAACAAAAGTTCGGTTCGGTTGGGCATTCGGTTTGTTCGGTTCGGATTTTCATTTTTGAAGTTCGGTTTTTTCGGTTCGAAAATCTTAATTTCAGTTAAATTTTGGTTTTTTTTGTTAATTTTAGGAAGTTCGGTTCGGCATTCGGTTTGTTCGGTTCGTGTTTTCATTTTTTTGAAGTTTTTTTTTCGGTTCGAAAATCTTAATTTCAGTTAAATTTTTGGTTTTTTCGGTTAATTTTAGCAAGTTCGGTTCGGCATTTGGTTTGTTCGGTTCGGGTTTTCATTTTTTTGAAGTTCAGTTTTTCGGTTCGAATATCTTAACTTCGATTAAAATTTCGGTTTTTGGGTTTACTTTTGGTTTTTCGGTTTGTTTGGTTAATTTAGCAAGTTCGGTTCTGTTCGGTTAAATTTTTGGTTTTTTCGGTTTATTTTTGGTTTTTTCGTTTGTTCGGTTAATTTTAGCAAGTTCAGTTCTATTAATTTAGTAAAAAACGTTGTTACCGAACCGAAAAACTGAACTAATGTGCCGAATTGAACCAAACTAACCGAATAAACTGAACCGAACTAACCAAACTAAATTCAGTTCGGTTCAGTTTACATCCCTACCCCTATTTATTGCTAAAAGCAGAACCGATCTACTATTTACTAACTTACCATGTAAGTGCCCCAGTTTTGAGGAGGCAAAAGACCTTGAGAAGGTGAAACCATAACAGGAACATAAGACTGATGAGGACGAGGCAAAGCTCCATAAGTAGACATCATTGTTAATCCTCCTCCACCAGTAACATAAGGTAAACCTACAGAAGGAAAACTAGACATTCCATATACAGAAGAATGTGAATTTGAATGTCCATTATCAGGTTGAGGATGGTGAAATTTGCAAGCAACTCCAAATCTACAAGTCCCTGTTCGTAAGTAATATGGACATGGCTTCTCACCCTGTAGAAGAAGAAGAAGAAACTCAAAATAAGTCTCTGAAGTTCGATAAAACTACAAATGGTAATAACCGCAATGAGATCACCTGACGCATAGGTAATCTAAGAGCATTGAACAACACAGGTTCAGCTCCATTCCTGTCTTTTGGATGATGATATTTACAAGTTGCACCATACTTACAAGCTCCTGTCTTTAGAAAATACTGTGAAAAAGAGAAGAAAGTGAACAATACAATTCATCTACTCGTCCAAGCTTATTGATCTATCTAGGGCTGGACATTTTACCCGAAACCAAACCGAACCGAAAAACCTGGAATCGAAACCGAACTGAATTTTCAAATAAACCGAATGGATTTTATATTTTTTAAATATGGGCACCCGAACCGAACTAGACCCGAACCGAAACCCGAATGTATTTATATATATAAGTATTTTTTATAGGGTAATTCGGATTTTAGTTAGGTTTTGGACTCAAATACCTGAATTATCCATGTTACCCGAAAAATACAAACAGTAAACCCAAAATACAAGAAACAAAATCCAAATTACCCAAAAAAACACGAACAAAATAATAATTCGGTTTCATATCGGGTTTTGGTAAAAAAAAACAAAAACCGACCCGAACTCGAACCGAAATCTACTCAGTTCCTATTTGGATCCTATGTAGTCGGACCCGAAAAAACCGAAACACGAATTAACTGAACCGAAAGCCTGAATGCCCACCCCCTAGATATATCCATGGTTTTAAAACTATATACCTCACAATCAGGTTGTCCAATTCTCTCAGGAAGCTCTTCATTGTAATACATTAGACCCTAAATTAAGAATGTTCAATTAAGCCAATGTACCAAAAAACAAAAAAACAAGAAGAAACTTTCCAAATTAGATGGTTCTCACTTGTGGAAGATGAGTAGGATGATTGTAACGACAAGTACTTCCATATCCACATAATCCAGTTCTTAAATAAAATTGACAATCTCTTTCACCAGGACGATCAGGATACTGATTTGAATTCGATTTTGATTTCTCCATATTATTGTTTTCATTTACTTTCATCTTCTTAAAAACATCTAAAAACAATCATAAACCAAACATCATCACAAGGTATAATGCTGAATCAAAGATAAAGAACCCTAATATAACCTGATCATATGGATCTATAAACTTACCTTCGATTTTATCAGAAGAATGAATCGATCTAATAGAACTATGAACATTTTGAGTTTCTGACATAGTAGTCATAATTTGGTGACGATGATCAACAACAAAAATACAAAAAAAATCACAGAAACAGTGTTTATGATCACAATCTTAAGGTTTCATTAGATGATTCAGATCTAATGAGAGAAAACAACAATGCTGAAATAATCAATAATCATTTTGCATTTGTTAAGAGACTCTATCTGAAGATTTTTTTTCAGAGGAAATTTTTCGGATCTTTTGATTTTTTGTTTTCTCTCTTCCGATGTTTTGTGTTTTCAATGTGAGAGAGAGAGAGAGAGAAAATTTAAAACGAGAAAGAAAGAAAATAAATAAAAGAGTGAAAAAGTAATGAGTCACTCGTGTACGGGTTTTTAAAATGACGATTTTGCCCCTATATACTGATAAAATCTTTATTTGGTGTGTGATAATTTTAATTAAATTTTTTGTTTTTTAAGACTTTCTTTGAGTTTTTTTAAAAAAACATTTTTGAGTTTGACTTTATATATATTTTATATTTGACTTTTTAACATTATTCTTTCTTTATGATTAGTCTTAGATTCTTTTATTAAATATTGAATTGTGTATGTATAATAAAGATCTTAGATTATAAAATTTGTTTTTTCTGTTTTTTGTCTAAAGAACCTAAAATTTTACATTAGTTTATTCATTATTAACTTATAAATTTAAAATTACAAATAAATATTTTTATGCGTAAAGGATTTTTTATATATATATCATGAAAGTTCCGGTCCTTTGGACCTTAATTTTCTTCGGTGACCGGAACTGGCTATTGATAATATTTGTTTAAGACGTAAATCACTTCTCCCAGAAAATTTGAATGAGTGACATTAAAAAATTTTTGAAGTGCCTCAACCACTAAATTAAAAAAATTTTGTGCATAAATTTATCTTAATTTTATTGGTATCATATATAGCTAATTTACTTAAAATATGTGATACTTATATAGATATTTTATTATTTAGACACAAATTATAATAGAAATAAGAAACTAAATAAATATGAAAGTTATTTTCAATATTTTCTTTTAAAAAATGTATAATTATTAAATAAATTCATTTGATAATTTAAAAGATGAAATTGTAGTAAAGATCTATTAACAAAAAAATATGATTTAATAATCTAAAAGTAACAAAAAATTAAGATATCACACAAAAATTTAAGTTGACAAAAAAAAATAGAATTCAATAGCAAAAGAACAAAATTAGTCATACTAATTATATGCTTTGGGACCATTAGCCAAATAGGGGTAAAATGGTAAAATCAAAGCAAATCTTCTGGCACAAGAAATCTTCTGCTTCGCAGTAGGACCCACAAGTAGGAAAATAAAAGGAGTAATTAGAAAGTGTCAGAGAGAGATATGATTCAGTGGTCACTGGAGCATCGTAAGATCTGTGTACTTGAGACGTTAATATTTCGCCACGTTAGCTAATAAGGTAATAATCCACTGTAGTAATGACCACCTGTGTTACGTGAGTTTGACACTTTTTTCTATTCCACCGGTTTGACCGCTCCATAGACTTTTTTCACACGTCAACATAAAATAATTACAAAAAGTTTAAATTAAGAAAATTTAATTAATTAATTAATTAAAAGTTTAAAATCATTTTTCTTTTGACTTTTCTTTAATTTAGCTTCCTATGACTTCAAGTTTCCGTTTTCATATCCTCTTTTTCTAATTTTTTTTATATAGATGAATTGTATATATGGATTTTAATCATTTCAATGTGATCAAGGTTTTGGATTGTTTATAGATTTTTCTATGTAGAAATTGCATTCGTGTGTTTTAAAATGCATGTATTAGTATAAATAGAGGTTTATATATTCAAAGAAGTTATGTTTTTATATTTTTGATATCCGAGTCTTCAGTACATAATTTTATTCGGTGTCTGGAGTCATTCGTTGATAATACATATTTAAGACGTAAATCGTCCCAAAAAGTTAAAACTAGTGATCTTGAACGGTAGCGACTCATATAGGAGGACGGAGAGTGCGACCAGCAACCGCCCTAGGCCCTGACTCGTATTATATTGATTTAAGGGTCTATTTTTAAAAAATTTTGAAATATTATATATAATATTTTGTTTGTATGGTTTCATAATAAATTATATGATTGAGATCTAATATATAAACTTTTAGTAGTGTTACTTAATTTTTTGTATAAATTAAAATTAAGTAACCCAAAAATTATGTTTTGGTTAGGAGTCCATAATATTTTTGAACCGTTTTGATTTTGAACACTTTTTAGTATGTCTCAACCACTATGACAAAGTCTGGTTTAAAGAACGAGATTAGTCGTTCAATTCTTTATTATTCTTTGTCGGAATTCAAATATAAAAACATTATTTATGCAATATATCGAAGAGAACAAGTGATTTAGTAGTTAGCTTATAACATCTATACACTAAAAGATAGTTTGAATTTAATTACTATAGAAATACAAAATCATCATTTATTAAATTATTAAAGTTGTCTACTATAACAAGTAAGAAAAAAACTAGATAATAAGAAAATGGGACTAAGCCCAAATATTGGTTGCTCTAAGACTAAGCCCAAATATTGGTTGCTCTAAAATTGGGCCTTGGATTTGTAATTTGTAAGGTCCATTAAAATGGGCTTTCAAAATAAAATGCCTCTTTTTGAGCTCACTTGTTTAAAGATATTGGAATAAGCCATAATTAGTAGTAGATTGTAACTATGTCTTTTTTATTTATTTATAGTTATTTCAACTTTTATTGAAGAAAAATGAAATTTATATTTTCTTGGAAAAGGTATTTGCTTGTATGGAAGAAACACTTTTTGTGAAGTTTCTTGGAGAGGAGAATTTCAAACCTCTATAATGGTCAAATTTAGATAACCCACACGGCAATAACCATGCAATATCAATATGTCAACAATAAGCAGCCCACACTTAGAATTATATATCCAAATTGGTAAAGAAAATGTGATAATATTTTGGAAGATAGTTAAGAAAATGAAGTGAGAAAAGCCTATATTTTTCTCTTTAAATATAGATGGTGTGATATATCAAACAAAGTCTCGCATTAGAAACTAAACAAAAGAACGTCTAATATATAAAGAGATGTCTTACTCTAATTAGTACGATGCTTTTTTGGGAAGAAAAACCAAAAGTGAATTCATGCGGTCCAGCCTCTTAAACCCAAAGTGGACAATATCATACTAATCGGACAATATAGAGTTGGACATGAGCTTTCACAATCTCAACAATTGGTATCAGAGCCATATTGACGAGAAATATGTAAGAAGACCAAATTATCCTTCGAGCTATGAATGGGAGGTATGTGTGGCAGAGATCAAGTCAGAAGATCTTGGAAGTCAGTTGTGGGACACGCGATGAATGTGGTCATTGTTTGAGAGGAAGAATGTGATATATCAAACAAAATCCCACATTAGAAACTAAACAAAAGAGAGTCTAATATATCAATAAATAATGTTGTGGAAAAATAATGATAAGAAAATAAAACCCTACGTTTGAATAATCAACATCCCATTTTGTAAGATTCGACTTTTGTATTATTGGATTTGTCGTATTTATATTTTAAAACACTCTCCAAACATGTATGTATCTATGGATATTAAACTGTTAATATAAATATTTCACTTTCAAAAATTTGTACTAAGTAGTTACATTTGTATAACGTCAAGTAATAAAGTTTTTTTTTTAATTGTTCTCATCAAATATTTCTCTATCTCCTCTCTAATCTCTCTATCTTAACCGTTAGAGACATGTGGTGAGAGAGTTTCAGGCGAGTTTCCATCCTACTGACCAAGCAACAATCTCCTGCTCCGTGATCCCTGGAGCTCGTCGACGACTCCAGAGCCAGCAAGCTTCACCTGAATCCTCACCCACGGTGAAACCCATCCCCCTCTCATATCGGTAAAAGTTAAAACCACCGAAGACCGCCGAAAAAGAAAAGCAGCTCACGTCAGTGCGAGTCAGCCAACTCTGCGTCGTGGTGTCGGGCATGCAGGATGACAGAGCTAGGGATGAAGAACCTCAAGGCAGATCTAGCTCTAAGGTTCGACAGGAAGAAGATTCGTTTTTTTCCCGTGGTGGCTTGTGTTCAGCGGTTGCAGGAGGCGGCGGAGAGCCTTCCCGTCCGTTCCCTTCTTCTTGTTCCCGATTTGCCATAAATCTATTATTCACTTCCCGAACTCTATCGCGGCAGTGGAGAAGCCATCCTCTTCCTTTTCTTTCGGCGAGTTTCGTGTGGACATCGACGGTGGTGGTGAAGCTATCGGTGTTTTGGTCGTCACTGCTGGGTCATAGGTTCATCGGTGAGCTCCGTGGCTAAGTCGGCGGCGACAAGTGGCTGGAAGATTCTCTTTCAGCTTCTAGAGTTTCCTAGGGTTTTTACATTCTGGACCCGGACCTAGTTTGGATCTTAGGAAATTCAATTCGGTTTTAGTTTTTTTATAGTAACTGTGGACTGAGTTTTGTTATTGTTGGACTGAATGTTTAAAGTGTATATCTGAACTATTTATTAATAAAACCTTTATAAAAAAAGTAATAAAGTTTTTACATTACATAAAATATAAACAAATTAACCAATTTCTCAAAAGATTATTTATGGGTATAATTGAGTTAAATCCGTACGTACTTTTTTATGGTAAATTACGTTGATGGCGAAGTTCTCAAGAGACCCAATAATAGTTTGGAATCAGAAGGTATATTCCTTAGAATGTACCTTTTTGTTTCTTATAATAAAACCAAAAAAACAATATTTGGTGCATTTTATTTAGACAAACTAATAATAATCAATCTGTCTTTAGCTACTTATTATCTGTTTTCTTTTATAAAAAGTGTAATTTTTATGTTGTTAATGTTAAGTTGAAGACAAATATGTGATGTGGATTTTAATTATTTATTGTCGTTATATGGTTCTTTGTTGTTGATTTGTATTAATTATTTCAATTTTTTATTAGGTTGATAGACATATTTATAAATTGTTGCAAAGCTAAAAATAACACTTTCTTCCATATTATAAAATAACAAACTTAAATAATCTTGGTTTATGACTCAATTATAGAATATTATTGTTATAAATTATAACTGGTATTATGCATTATTTTTTATGACCAAAGAGTTCTAGGCCAAAATTCGTAGATCTCTTTAGGACGAGCCCCAAACTATCTTATATAATTCTTATATAATTTTCCTTTGAGGAAGAGACTTCTTCCACCATGAATTGAACTCAAAAGCACAACATCACCAATGACTGCGCTTAAACCAACTGAGTCAACTCATCGTTGGTGGTATTATGCATTATTAGCAGAAACCTAACCTTAAATATACACTTTAGACCTAGTGGTTGAAGCACTCAAAAGAATGTTTAAGGTCACTAGTTTGAATCTCTTGAGATGAGTGATTTACGCTTTAACAAGTATTATCAATAGCCGATTCCAACACTGGAGGAAACTATGGACCAAAGACTCGAAACTTCCATGGTCTATCAAAAGAGTTTATTATTATATTCGACAAGTAGGTTATTTAACGGTATCATTCATTTTGGAAAGAGATTAAGGTTTCATCTCCAACCATTTTTAGTTGACCCAAAAAAAAACTGTATGATGAATATATAAGACTAATTATTCAAATCAAGATTCCATGAAAGAAACTTTATGTAATATGTAAAAGTGTGTGTATGACTGTCACATGACTCAGACTCAAGTGATTGTTCTTCCCACTTTGCACAAGAAGAAACTACTCTTGTCCTTTGGAATCTCTCTTTTTCTTTCGGCTTGGAATATCTAATATATTGTTAATAAATATTATTATTATTTTTAGCTCTAATTTTTATTTTTATTTTAAACCACAAAACCACTTTAATCAATAACTTAAGGGATATACTAATCATTTATTAGTTTTCTTTTTTTTTAAAAAAAATTAAATACATAATATACTTTTTATTTTTATCTTCGGCCATAATCCCACCCCAAACCAATGCTAGCGTTGCTAATATCCATTTCGAGACGTAAAACGCATGTTTTAAGCGGAGACTCGAAATGACGACCTCGAAAATTATCCTTCTTAGTCTTTACCATCCAAACTATCACCGCTTGGTTACATAATATTAAAATAACAATTAAAAAGTCCATACAAATAATTATATAGATTTTTGCAAGATTTTGAATAAATTTTATATTATAAAATATAACATGTAAATTTAATAATATTACTCAACAATTTTTACGACTTATTTAGAAATCTATAATACTTTTGAATCTATTTTTGGTTCATTAACCAAATTCCATATGAAAAAACTTTACATTCTTAAAACGGTGATAAGATTCAAATTATAATATAAATACATAAACAGTAATAAAAAATAATAATCACTACACCATTTAATTATTTTAAGTTATAATACATATTTTTATTGTGAGATATCAATCAAAATCTCAAAGAAAAGAGAATCTAATATATAAAAAGATGTCAAACTCTAATTAGTACGAGACCTTTTGGGAAGACAACCAAAAGTAAATCCATGCGGACCAGCCTCTTAGGCCCAAAGTGGATAATATCGTATTAATCGGACTATATAGAGCTGGACATGAGCTTTCACAATTCCAACAATTGGTATCAGAGCCTGTTGACGAGAACTCTGTAAGAAGACCAAAAAGTATCCTTCGAGTTAGGAATGGGAGGTATGTGTGGCAGAGATCAAGTCAAAAGATCCCGGAAGTCAATTGTGGGACACGAGATGAATGTGGTCCTTAGTTTGAGAAGGGAAATGTGAGATATCAATCAAAGTCCTACATTGGAAATTAAAGAAAATAGAATCTAATATATAAAAAATGTCCAACTCTAATTAGTACGAGACCTTTTGGGAAGACAACCAAAAATAAATCCATGCGGACTAACCTCTTAGGCCCAAAGTGGACAATATCGTACTAGTCAGACAATATAGAGCTGGACATGTGCTTTCCCAATCACAACATTTATATGTATGATAAACATAAATTATATTAAATATATATGGTGATGTTGATAGAAAACTAGTCTTAAATTAACTATTTTTGAAGACTTGGAGTCATAGTAGAAATATATATCAAACCCATAAAATTAAATTAAACAAAGAAAACTATTACTACAACTTGAACCACATAAACATTACATCAAAAGCCATATAAACTTGTAACCGACTAACTTGATCATACTTTTGACCTTTTCAAAAGATTTCATATATATTTTTAAATATAACTAGTTGATGGTGCGTCAACTCGTGTTCAACTATGATTATGCAAGTTGATCTGTTGCATGATATTGATTTTTCAAACTACTTCATCTTAATCTAAGTTTAATTATGTAAGTTGCAAGATTAGTTGAAAAAGACAATCATATTCATTCAACTTTATCAAAAAAAGAATCATATTTGTTCATTTATTAAAAGTTAATATTAAGATATATTTGAATTTTATGTATATGGATTTGCTGTATATGATTATAGTTTCTTTATGTATAAATACCTAATAACTTCTATTTTGTAATTTGAGAAAAGTGAATATATAATATTTCATGGTATCATAACGGTAAAGGCTTGGGAAGTTTTTGTTCAGAAGAAAATCTCAAAATTATCATACAATGAAATATAAAATCGAGGTATTGTGTGTTCTTATTGTTCGAATTATGGTCATGATATTCAATCATGTTATCAAGTGCAAGGATATCCAGATTGGTGGCTGGAAAAGTGTGGAGAAAACAAAAGAAACGAGGGATTTTCTGTCGGATTAGGGAAAAGACAGTACGTTGCTGGAAAATTTGTAAATTGTGTTTGTAACACACAAAACCTAGAGGTATCACACATGAAGTATAATGATGATGCCTATGATTATGGAAAATTTGCTACTCGGGTGTGTGACACACATAAACCGAGTGTGCCACACATCAAGTCGAAAGCGATGATGGGATTGACGAAAGATCAGTGGGAAAGGATTGTGCAATCATCCAGATCAGCATCAAACTCTGTAAAACCAATTGGTAAGATTACATATGAATGGATTATTGATAGTGGAGCGTCGAATCATATAACATGGACATTGAATCATATGTTCGACATATATCGAGTAACACCAAGTATGGTAGGGTTACCTAATGGAACTATAGTTGTTTGTGATCGAAAAGGAAGTGTAGCGTTGACATAATTATTAATGCTGAATATGTTCTCTTTTGTGGAGGAATTGAAGTGCAATCTTATCTCAATATCTCAAGTAATTGATGATAAAAATTGTATAGTGGTGTTCGCTAAGATATGTAGTCTATTGCAAGATCTTAATTTACAGATTTCAACTGGAGTTGGAAAACGGAAAGAAGGAATGTATTTTCTACAAGGTTTTGAGAGACTTTTACATGTCAAGAAATTGGGACGTTTGGAGTCTTTGGAGATATGGCATAAGAGGATGGATCACGCCTCTGAGAAGATAATAAGAAGATTGTCGGTGGTCGACCTGAAGAGTGCAGATGTATCTTGTTGTGATATTTTTTTTAAAGCAAAATAATGTCGTAGTGAGTTTCCATTTAGTAGTGATAAAAATGAGTGTTTTGAGATGATTCACTATGATTTATGGGGACCATATCGAACACAAAGTTCGTATGAAGCTTATATTTTCTCACTCTAGTGGATGATTTTTCAAGAATTGTACGAGTTTTTCTACTTACTGATAATAAGCAGGTAGAGAAAACTATGGTGGATTTCTTTGCTTTTATATTTGAGACAATTTGACAAGCATGTGAAAGTTAAGATGATCGAGGAAGTGCATTTAATCCATTAGTAATTAATATATATATGTTATTTCTTATCCTTAAGGTGGGACAAATCCATATATCTGGAGTTTTGGAGGATATCCGGATCCGGATCCAAATCCGCCAGATTTGTTGAAAAGGTATTCAGATCCGGATATGAATATCCGCGGATATATGGATCCAAAACTAACAATGTAGAAAAACTGGATTTTACTTTTGGAAATTTCTATAAAATGTCTAAATATTATTAAATCGAGTAAATTATATTTAAATTTATTTTGTAAAAGAAATAAAACTATATATATTTTAAAGTAATAAAAATTAAAATATTTAAGTAATTTTTTATTAATATAATATGATATATATATATATATATATTTTTAAAAAAATAAATATCATATATTTTTAATATATTTAATATATAGTTTCACATTCGAATTCATATCTAGATAACAAAATCTTAAAATTTTAATATCCAGATCCAATTTTTTTATATATTTTAATTTTCAGAACATATATAGATAAATTCCTGATTGAACCTCGGATCTCGAATAATAATTCCACTCTTACTTATCCGAAATCAAAATTTGAGTATTAAATATTAATCATTATATGATTATATATATATATATATATTTTTATCTTATCGAGGTTTGGGCCTATTGATCCGGTTCGACCAAAATTTTTTTATTAATAAAAAAAAATATTTTTGTTACCTCGTGTAAAGTTTTTTTTTTTTTCTTTTGCCTTTATAAAAAAAAAGTAAACTTTTAACAGTCACAAGTGCGTGTATATAAACCAAAGAAGATCACCTCTACGTAACGACCCATCTCTCTCTTCCTCACCCAAAAATTTCCTTAAAAATGAAACTAACTGAGACGACGACAACGACGACGGAGGAAGAAGAACACGAAGAACTTATCTGCCGTAAAATCGAAATTGACAAAAACGCGTTTCATCAACTAATCTCAACAACCGATGAACTTAATTTGATTCCTCCACTTAATTTCTCTATGGTTGATAATGGTATTTTCCGATCTGGATTCCCTGATTCTGCTAACTTCTCTTTTCTTCAATCTCTTGGTCTTCGCTCAATCATGTAAACTTCTCCTACATTCACATTTTTATGTATATTGAATTTTCGAAATCGCTGATTTTAGGTTTTTGTTTTTTTGGGATTTTTTTTCAAAGATATCTTTGTCCAGAGGCTTATCCAGAGAGTAATATTCAATTCCTTAAATCTAATGGAATTAAGCTTTTTCAATTTGGCATTGAAGGCAATAAGGTTTGAATTGTTCTTCTCTCTTTCACTTTATGTTTATAAGTCTAAGTTCTAATTGCTAAAGAGAATTCTCTGATTTTGAAAATTAGGTTAGTTCGATTCGGTTTATTCGGTTAGTTCGTTTCAATTATGCAATTTTTTTTTTATTTTAGTTCGATTTTCGGTTCGGTTCGGCAATAATTTTTTCTTCTAAATTAACCGGACCGACCCGAACTTGCTAAAAAACAAAAAAAAAACCGAAAAAATCGATAAATTTAACCGAAATTAAGATTTTCGAATGAAATAAACCGAACTTCAAAAATGAAAAACCGGTTCAGTTCGATCAAAAAAACAAAAAACCAAAAAACCGAATGCCCACCCCTATTGAAAATCATTGCTACTGTTATCAATCTAAAATTTGCAGTGTATTTATCTCTGAATTGAAGAACAAGATTTGGTTGTATTTATGAAGTTCTAAGCATTACCATTTAGGTTCCATAACTCAACTTAGTACTATTTTTGGAATATATCGATCGATAAGTACCGAATTCAGGACCGTTCTTAGGATTTTAAAGGCTATAATATAAAATGAAAAAATGAACCGGTTATTAAACTAAGAAATTTTAAAATTAGCTGGTTCGTAAGCTAAAACTTTTGAAAATAAAAATGGACCGCAAGCTTGTGTTTTTTTTGGTATGCTTAGTCTCAAGACCGGTCTTGGTCTCGATTCGTAATCAATCCTTATAATGCGAGCTTCGCAAATAACTTCGAGTTGTCGAACTCTGTTTAATCTTTTGCCTAATTGATACTAAATTAACTAAAAATCATGTCTCTTGAGAGATTACTAAAAACTATTTGCCTGTATACTTTTCTTTTGAATTATGATCCTTCATGGGAACTTTCTTCCAGTGCTACAAAAAACTTAAAATATATTTCTTTATCATTCATTTGCCTCTTTTGGCTCTTTCTATTTCTCTTGACCTTCCACTGTTTTTGGTCCCACTCTTTATTCTTTTTTCTGCCCCTTGAGCTAAATTCTTGGTCTTTATAATGATGTATATATTTAATATTTTAGATAATGGACTACGTCAAACAAAATTTTTGCTGTTGTCAACAATCCACTATTGGTGTTATGTTTGTCTTGTTGATATAGTTCAAGATATGTTATCTTATGAAAATCTTACATCATCAAAAACCCTTTTCTTGAAGGTGAACAAGTATTAGTTGTACACCTCAACCATTTTTTATAGATAAAAAACTTGTTGAAACCGATAAAGTTAGGTTTTGCTTTGTGCAGGGGTGGTCCTGACATTTTCAAATTTTCTAAACGCCGCAATATACAATGGAATAATAGACCAAAACTGTACAATTTTTCAAAAAATGGACCGTTTTCTTAACTAAAATTTTTAAATTGAAAAAGGGCCACTCTGCTTGGGCTCTGGCTTTGTGACTTATTGATGGTTAAGTTTTAAGTTGGTTAGAACAAAGTCTTGAACTTGAAACCCTTATAGTGTGATGAAGAATGTTACTTAGTTGAAGAGATTGGTATGGACGTAATCTTAGTTAATCTAGAATGTTGGTAATTGAAATTAGAGGCTAATAGTAGCTTATCATGTTTTCTCTCCTAAAGAATCTGCCTTGTGTTGTTGATTCTGTTGCAGGATAGTCTCATGTTTCATTTTCTTTTCTTTTGCTAATGAGATTCTTTATGTGGAGAGTCGTTTTAAAACTCACTACCATGCCTTTACCTTTATGCTTTCATACAAAAAAAAAGTGATTCTACATCATTGACTTTGTTTTCTTAAATCTGAGTTCTTGATCTTAGATTCGTTATGCTTAAAAATGTGACAACTTTGATATTGATAGGAGACTTTTATCATCATATTCTTGGATTCCTACTAAGCTTTTTTTTCCTTTTCATAGATTCGTATTTCAATGGACCTTTGTGTTTATTCCGTGTGTGTGTGGAGATAACTTTTTAATTAATAAAAGAAAGAATCTTTCTCTCAATGTGTGACTCAACATTGCTTGTGTATGAACTTTGCTTATTACTAGGGTTGGCATTCGGTTTTTTCGGTTTTTGTTCTTGGCCGAATTGAACCGAACAAAAGTTCGATTCGACTTTTCATTTTTTGAAGTTTGGTTTTTTCGGTTCGAAAATCTTAGTTTTGGTTAATTTTTTTTGTTAATTTTCGGTTTATTGTAGCAAGTCCAGGTCGGTTCGATTAATTTAGTATAAAAAATGTTGCCGAACCAAACCGAAAACCGAACTAAAATAAAAAACTCTCCGAATTGAACCGAACCGAATAAACCAAACTAAATTTGGTTCGATTCGGTTGAAATGCCTAGACCTACTTAGTACTAATCTTGATCTACTCAATTTAGTATATGATGAATCTAACAAAGACATCATTTTTTGTTTTTTTTTTCTGATTTTCAGGAACCATTTGTGAATATTCCAGACAATAAAATCCGCAAAGCACTCAAAGTCCTTCTAGGTAAGTATTGAATCATAATAACCATAAATAGAAAACACAAGATTTTGAACTCAAGCCTTATCAAATTCTCTTACTGTAATCTGCAGATGAGAAAAACCATCCAGTTCTGATTCATTGTAAGAGAGGAAAGGTAATCTCTTTATCTTAAACATTTACAGATTAAAGGATTAGAAATTGAAGATTTATAGTTATGAATTTTGCAGCATAGGACAGGTTGTCTTGTTGGATGTTTAAGAAAACTACAAAAATGGTGTTTAACATCGATTTTCGATGAATATCAGCGATTCGCAGCAGCTAAAGCTAGAGTTTCAGATCAAAGATTCATGGAGATCTTTGATGTTTCTAGCTTCAATCATATACCAATGTCATTCTCTTGTTCAATCAGGTAAAAAAAAAAACAGAGAACTTTAAAAAAAGCTATTCTCTACAAAAAGAAGAGATTTATTCTGATTATATAATAGTTTCAGAGGAATCATTCATTCTTCTGTTTAATTTATGTTTCTTTGGAAATCAATAATAATATTTGGAGAAGAAAAAAAAGAAAAGATTTAATTTTTCTTTAATTTACAATGATTATTAAACTTAATTATTCTACTTCAATGTAAACATATATAGGTATATGTACACAGATATATATTTTATATACACACTTAGAGAATTTTGTTTAGGAATTTGTTTTTTTTTTTTTTTTTTTTGTGTTGTTTTTTTTTGAATNATCTTAATCTTTTTCATTTTTATACTTTCTCATTTGTTATTAATATTTGATATTTTTAATTATTTATTCTCGTGAAAGGAGCTAATAAATCCTTACAATAACCATTTTAAATATTTGGATTTGAAGATAGAATCAAACAATTTGGAAAATAATTTTGTTCAATTAGTTAAATACTACTTCCGACCCTATATATAAGATGTTTTAGTTAAAAGTGCGTACATTAAAAACCTTAAATTATATATCATGAAAAATAATTTTGTTCAATTAGTTAAATACTATTTCCGACCTTTTATATAAGATATTTTGGTTAAAAATACTTACATTAAGAAGCTTAAATTATATATCAAATTTTATTATTGAAAAAATAAACTAAAACAATTCAAATAGTAGAAATTGTTTTAGCGGAATTTGAAAGGTTATATTGACTTAATAAATGTAAGTTATGTATAGAAAATTTAAAAAAATCTTATAAAATAAAATAATTTTTTTTCTTCTAAAACATCTTATAAAATAGGACAAAAAGAAATATTTATCTATAAATTTTTCCCACCAGAACTCGATTTTACAAAATTGCAAAATTTCGTATTAGAAAGATTAGTTATGAATCGGATTTTATCGATAATCAAAACAATTGTTGCATTTCACATTTTCACCTATTTATGAAACAATTGAGTTACAAGTTCAATTATACAATGTAACAAAAAAAAACAAAAATATCAAGACAACATCTCAATCTCTGTTCTAAATCAAAAAAATCACAATCATATATCAATTAAAGTGTTTAGCTATAATCTTGTTTTGATTCTGTAACCATAACTGTTGTTCTTCCAACACAGATTGTTGATTAACCCCTCCATTTTCCGAAATTATCTCTCCGAACCCAAAACTTTCAAACGGATCACATTCCACCTTTAAACTCCCTGTAGCTTTAAACGTTGGCTCAAACTCTTCACCAAAGTTTACATTAAATGATGATTCTGGTTGAAACTCTGTAATAGCTAAAGCATTGAAGAAGCTCATTGAGTCTTCAGATGAACCGGTTGCAGCTAATGGCGCGGCTGGTTCATCCAAAAACGGATTGTATTGGTCCGTTGTAGATTCGAAAACAGCCATGGATTGATCTAAACCAAATGGTACTATAGCCATTGAGTTAGTCTCTTGTACTTGTGTAGCAGTTTCTTCTAAAGCAACTAACCAATTATCTGAATCTCTCTGTTCTTCTTCTTCTTTCTTCTTTTGTTCATCTCTCAACATTAAAGCTTCCCAAGGATCAAAAGTCTCAACCTTTGAATCATCTTCTTCCTTCTTCTCATCATCTAAATCCAATAGATTTACTGTAAAATCAGAAGCGGAAACAGATCGATTATTCGGAAGCGAAACTGTATCAAAACTAACATCATCTCTTCCTCCTCCATGTGGTTCAGAACGACAAGACATTGGAGGACTATTATTACTAGTTTCTCCTCCTTCTGTTCTACTCATCAAATCTTCCAATGAAGTACTTCGAAACGAATCATAATCTTCAGATATATCGAAAGAATTCGAATCTTTAGGAAGAAGACTATTAGGTGAACTAGCAGGAAATGAAGATTGATCTTTTAAAAACTCTTGTAATGTTTCAAGAAGTTCTAAAGAAATCTTCTGAACACTAGGATACTCTGATGTTCTTCCAACACCAATTGATTTACATAAATCAAAGAATCCATTAAGTTGTTCAAATTGTTTCGATGCTCTAACACAAGCATGAAAAGCATGAATACAAGATTGATATTGAAGATGAAAGAAACTATCTAATAAAATCGATAATCCGTCAGAAATATCTTTATAAAGATCAAAACTTTCTGTAACTATAGCATAAAGTGAAGTTTTCACAAGCTTATTTGATTTAGCTTCACCACTTGGTCTTATAGCAATAGCTCTATCAAGTAATCTTTGCCAATATGTGATTTTATCAAGAAGCATAACCGGTTTCATATCACGAACCGGTGGTTCACTTGATTTAATTCCGGTTTTTGAATTTAATCGAGATTTTGTTGTGAATTTACCGGTTTGTTCTCGGTTTGTGAATCTTCTTTGTAATTTTCCGGTTAGGAAACAATCAAGTCGTTCGTCGAGGTAAAGAGCGAATAAACGAACAAAGATTGTGAAATCCCAAGGAGATGAAGTTGAATCGTCGCGAAAACTTGAGAGATTTAGGATTTTTGTTCCACGTTTCATTGTATGAAGGATTTCACGAGGGAAATAAGGATCTCCGTCTTGGAAAATTCTTAAAATAAGAACTAGGGATTTTAACGCGACGGTCCAATTTCGAGTTCTTCCAATTCGTCGTCCGATTGCGGTTGCGCAAGAGGCGGCGTGAGATTTTTTTGATGAAATGATTCCTAGGATTTCTGATACAAGTCTATCATCGATTGGAACTTCATCATCATGGCTTGTTGCTTTGAGAATAGCTACTTCAAGAGTTGTTAGATCGACGCTTCCGGTGGCTCCATTAGCGACTTTAGCGAAGCTAATACTTGTATGATCTTTAACCGCTCCAATCGCTTTTTTCAATTTGCTCGGCATTGTTCTTCGTCGCGATTTTAAAACGTTTTTTTTCTTCTCTCTCGCGTTTAGATTTTTTTTTTACATTTGAGAACAGAAAAAAAGAGAGAGAGATTTCTCTTTGAATTTTTTTTTTTTCTCTCTCTCTCTTTCTCTAAAGATTTTTTTTTTTTTTTTGCAAATTAGTTTGATGTTTTCTAAATATATAAGTGTGGAAGAGAGGATAAAATGGCTGGAATAAAGTTGACTAAATTTTGAAAATAAAAAATAAAATTATCAATTTTTTAAATGTATAATGAAGGAGTGGTTACCATCTTTGAGTTTAATATCTTAGGTAAATATAAATGTCTATCCATAATATGATATCTTTATTTATTTGTAGACGTGCAAACCATAAAAAAAAACATTCATTTTTTATATGTTGATATTGTTTCCATATATTTAGTAAAATCTTTACAAAACCTTTTAAATTAATTTTATAAAAATTTAAAATTTTGATGATAAAATTTATAAATAACCGAATCATCAAATCGAATTTACAAATTTTTTATAACTTACTGTTTAATCTATTCAACTTTTTGTAAGTTTTTTTGTTGTCTAAATAATATTAAAATAATAAACACAACTACAACTAAATCTGGAATAACAACGAGAAATTTCTAGAACAAGCAAAAACAAAGTCCAAACAAGAGAAATTATGCTCAAACGAGGGAATTTATACTCAAAAGAAAGAAGTTATGCCACACGGCGGAGAAACTAAGTAAGAAACATAAACTACTATAACGAGAAGTAATACCTAACTTTTAGCAATATAAAGAGCCAAACAAAATCCGCAATAATAAAAGAAGCCTCAGTTAGAAGCTAAAAGACCGACTAACATGAGTCTTGAGAAAACTGTCGGAAATAAAGAGAATGATCTCACTGAAATAATAGGCTTAACCCATCTCTTAGCCCCACCCGAACTATACCTCAAAAACCACAAGAACTTTGCTTGAAAATTTTAACCCGCAAAGCCAATAAAATGTGATTGACTAAAACCAATTTTTAGGTTATATAATATAGGATGAATTTCGGCGGTTATCTTTTAACGATTGCGGACGATTTAAATTTAATCGGAGTCCTTCAAAGACTTTGGATACTACAGTCATAAAAAAAAAATGTTATACAACACATATTTTTATGTAATTTCTAATAGTTTTTTAAAAGAATATTAGGATACTAATTTTCATAAATATATTAAAAAAATTCCAAATTCTTTAAGTTTAATCTATTATACAAACTTAAGAAAAAAATATAGATTTGAACAGTCTAAAACTATTTACAGTCTGAACTACAATATGGCATAAAACTTCCAAACCTAAGTGAAACATTTATTTTATTGACATAAAAATAAATAAAAACAAACATTAAAATTCATGGAAGCACAAAAACTTAAATCACTCAATATACATCATACTATCACACCAATATTTAAACTTCTATATATATATTTTTTTACCTAACATTTTATTACATACATATTAACCATTCCTTTTTTAACTTTCTCTATCAAATTAATAGTAAACATTTCACCAAAGTCTCAACCTTTATCTATGATCTAGGTCCAAGAATTCTTG
Organism: Iberis pinnata; assembly: GCA_900406425.1. NCBI lineage: Eukaryota > Viridiplantae > Streptophyta > Magnoliopsida > Brassicales > Brassicaceae > Iberis > Iberis pinnata. The sequence goes on from OVBE01000973.1 coordinate 27,649, forward strand.
AAAGCTCCTTTAAGATTGGATTCTCCTTGATACTACCACCATCTTTATTCTCAAAATGCCATTTTTCCGACATGTTTTTCGCCTGCGAAAATTTGGTTTTTTGAGGTTAGTATTAAAGACTAATGATCTAACTCTAGTGAAGATTATGATAATGAATGAAAATACCCAAGTTCTTAGTGGCTCTACTTGTTCCTTCATTGAATCCATTTTTGGTTGAAAAACATCTCTTCCTTTTGTTCTTATATCATTAGCCTATCAAGAAGGAAATTGATGAAGACTCGAGATCAGTTGACTTCACAAATGGTGAATCTCAAAGGTTTCTTATAAGGGTGGTCATTCAGTTTATTCGGTTTTTTTGGCACTCGTTTGTTCGGTTTTTTTCCCCGGTCCTTAGTTTCTTCTAAACTCTGGTTAATTTTCAGGTTTTTGTTTTTTATTTTGTTTGACCGAATTAAACCGAACAAAAATTTGGTTCAGTTCGGCACTCGGTTTGTTTGGTTCCTCGGTTAAACTTTGGTTAATCTTCGGTTTTCCGGTTTTTCTTTTCGGTTTTTTCGGTTATATTTAGCAAATTTGGTTCGGTTAATTTACTAAAAAATTGTTGCCGAACCGAACCGAAGTGAACTAAAATTAACAAAAATCATCGAATTGAACCAAAATAACCGAATAAACCAAACCGAACTATATTCAGTTTGGTTCGGTTTAAATGTCCACCCCTAATATCTTACATTGTGCATGTCAAGCTTTGAAGCTGCTGTTCCAAAAACTAATGTAGCTGAGCCAAAGATAATAATAGTAGCTGCTGCAAATGCTTTTCCAACTGCAAAAAAACAAAACAGAGAGCTCAAATGTTACCGAATTGAACCGAAATAACCGAATAAACCGAACTAAATTCTGTTCAGTTCGGTTTAAATGCACAACCCTAGTTTCTAGAGAACATAAGAGCAACTAGAAACAGAGCTTATCAACATTGTAATCTCTATGTCTCTACCAAATCAAAACAAAGACTGATCACAAAGATAAAACAGAGAAAAGAAAAGAGAAATTGAAACATACTATGTTGAAGTCCTTCACCAGCAGCTTTAACCTTTTCAGGATTCACAATAATCCCAAATCTATCTCTTCTCAATTCATTAGCTGTTGAAGCCAAAACAGAATTCTCAGATTCCGGCAAATCCCATCTGCAAATTCAAAAAAGTTTAAAACTTTGAAATACCCAACAGATTACAAAACCCTAATTTCAATAAAGTTTCAACCTTCTTCGTCCAAAAGTGACTTGAGGCAAAGACACATAACTTCTAAGAGGATTCAAAACATCAGGAGAAATCGAAACGACAGCGTTTGGATCAGAAGGAAGATCCCATTTAGAGAATTGTGAAAGTGATGAAGGTTCAAGAGGAGGACCATAGATTTTAGAAGGAAGAGAATGACGTAGAATCTCTGGAAGAATATCAGGTTGAATTTCTGATGATTCAGTTGGTAAAGATTGAAACTTTTTACCGGTGGTTGGAGATTTCTCGGCGATTCGATTAACGGCGTGTTTGGATTCTTGGAAAAAGTAAGCTGCTTCTTTTCCGGCGAGTCTACCTCCTGCAAGAAAACTCATTTTTTTCTTCTTCTATGTTTTTTTTGGATAATTTGTTTTTCTTAAAGCATTGATATTTATATATATAATATAAAAAAAGATAAGATTTTTTTAATTAAGAATTAAGATAAAGTTAGTGAATAGAATATGATTAATTTTCTTTAAGCCTTGGAGATCAAGGTTGATTAAGGAAGAACAAGTATTAGATTTTTCTTGGGGATAAGTTCATTTTGACTTTTCAATATGTATATTTTTTTGTTTCAAACCAAAATTTATTATATTAATAAACTTTGACAGAAAAAGTTACACTGTCAAGCATGAGTAGATCTTGGTAAAATACATGTTAAATGTTAAATCTACTTCGATCTGTTATTTGTTTCATTTCGTTCTGAAAAGTCTGGATATTCATAAAATTATTTGCTAGTGGTGTCTTTCTATTGGTGGTGATGTTCTTTCGGCTTGATTAGGTTTTTAGTGACTAGGTGTTAATTGGCTGGTCGATTATTTGCTTCGGATTTGGTTGCTATTGTCTTTTCCGATTTGCTGCTTAGGTTCTCAGTCTTCGTCTTCTCTTCTCAGTTTTGTTTTCGGTGGTTCGTGGTTATGAATTACTGTAGCCGAGTTGGTCATATATCGCTTCTTGTCTCTATTTTCAGTCCAGTTTCAAGATTGTTCTTATTGTCGGGATTTCTTGGCTTCCATTGGTCGTGTTTAGATCGACTTTCTTTTTCTGGAGGTTGGCGGTTTAATCTACCAAGTAAGTATTTATCGGTTGTAAACTTGCGGTCTCTTTTTATAAGGTACTCTAATTCATCATAGTAAAATCTCGTTTTACCGCCACGATGGTGCTGTTGTTCAAGTGCGTGAATTTCTAAGCATGAGAGATTTTAGCGCTTTTTTCGACATTTGTTTGAGTTAGTTTTGAATTTTCTTACCTAGTTTTTATTATTTTCAGTTAATAATATCCGCGTCTTCTTGTTTGTTTACGGCGAATTTGTGTTTTCTACCGGCTTTATAATATTATACTTTAAAAATGAAAAAAAAAATACAATTCATCCCAAAACATAAATCAGCCCATAAGGCCCAATAATCTAAGAGCCAAAGCCCAGCAAAGGAGCTCCACTAGCAGTAATAAGTTGATTCTTCCACATTATGGAGTTAGTGAAACCTTCGCAGAGATAGGTCAGAATAGTGCAATCTTGTCTCTTCAATCTTCTTCCAAGGTTTTGTAGTGTTGCATGTTGGAAGTGAATCCTGTTAGCAAATCGCAGTTAAAGGTTGTTTCTTAGAGTTTCATGTAAGTTAAAATCTAGGGTTTTTGTATAACAATATTTCGTATTTTTAATGTTATAGATTAGGTTCCTTGTGTTGAATCATCAAAGTGGTTATTTACTTGTGATGTAGATTATTCAATGGATGAAAGAGGAGATACTAAACATGTTCTTACTAAAGATATAAGTGTAAGAAGATACGAAGATGATGATAGGTTGAGTGACTTACCAAAATCTTTACTATTTCAGATAATGTTGAATCTTTCTACTAAAGAAGTCGTTAAGAGTTGTGTATTATCCAAAAGATGGAGAAATATCTGGAGATATGTACCTGGATTGGACGTGACATGCAGTGATTTCCTAGATTACGATGCGTTTGTGAGTTTTGTTAACATGTTTCTTAGTTTAAACAATGAATCTTGCTTCCAAAGTTGCAAGTTAAGATGCAATGAAAAAGATGAGAGATATATTACTCATTTCATAGACTGGATCAACATTGTGACTAACCGGAAAGTCAAATATCTTGACATTTTCCGCAAGTGTATGATTTATTATGATGTCCAGTCAACTATGGCCCTTTACACTTGGTTACCTATGGCTGTTTACACTTGCGAGAGTTTGGTATCCTTAAAGTTTGAATTCGTAATCTTGGCTGATCCAAAGTTAATATCTTTGCCTTTTCTCAAAGTTATCAAGTTACGTTCTGCAAAGTTTACTAATAGCTTGGTTTTGGAGAAGTTTATCACAAGTTGCCCTCTTCTTGAAAGCGTATCTATAGACAAGAGTTGTGATTATGGTACACATCATTTACGTGTTTGCTCTCAGTCTCTATTAAGATTTGATTATTCTGGTTATAATTGGGAACTATGCTTAGAGGTTGAAATCGATGCTCCTAAGCTTGAGTACTTGAGTCTCCATGGTCTCAAAACTGTAATTTTCATAGTAAAGAATTTGGAATCTCTTGTTGAGGCAGATATCAATATTGCATTCACTAAGGATTACCTTCGAGATCTACCAAAGATAAATATGATTCGTGATTTTCTCAAAGGGATCTCTTGCATCAAAAAGTTATCCATCTCTTGTAGTATGGTTAAGGTAACACACTTTGTTTAATTGTTTATTTATCAAGGTTCTTTCATTTTTCATGAGGAACTTAAGTTACTTTCTTTGCAGGTCATTTTTGATTATTTGAGACGTGGTCAGCATCTACCTATATTTCATAACCTTTTTTACTTGTGCGCTGACATTAGTGATCAAAGCTTGAAAATGTTGTCAACTTTTCTTGAGAGCTTCCCGAATCTTAAATCTCTTGTTTTGGTTAGAATTGCTTTATTTAAAGTTATGAACTTTCTCTTTTTACTATCACACACTTAACTTGTTTATTTTGGTTGTGCTTTCAGAGATATTATGATTCTAATGAGTTTGTTGATGATGGAGCTGAAGTTTCATCCATGCCTCAATGTCTCTTAAAATCTCTTGAGTATGTTAATATAGAAAGTCCATTCAGAGGATGCACAAGAGGGATAAAACTAGTTACTTACTTTTTGAAGAATTCAGCAATCCTTAAGAAATTGACTGTACCCGTGGCGACGACTGACGAGTACCCACTAGCCACGTCTAAGGAGTGCTCACTAGTCACGTCTAAGGATTACTCACTGTTTAAAGAGTATGCCATTCTTAAAGTACTCCTTACCATTTCAAGACTCTCTACTTCGTGCCAAGTTGTTGTTCTATGATGTTTATCATAGTCATTGTCTTTGATTTTGAATGATTTATATGATTTATCGTTATTTTCTTCTCTTGAGTTGTTTATGATGTGTTGAAGTTTATTGGAGAATTATATCTATGGATCAAGAGGCTTACTTGCTTATTAGATTTATTTGTTGGATTTTAGTGTTAAACTGTTTACCAAAGACGAGTGTTTACAACAAATGTAGTAGTGACAGGGCCGGCCTTGGGCAAAGCCGGATGAAACATTCGCTTACAACCCCCATATTTTATAAGCTCATCTTCATAGTTAATAGGCCCCCAAAACTTAAAATTCTATATATATGTCCGTTTTTATGGCCCCAAAAACAATATGATAAAATACCAGCCTTAACATTTTTTAATTTTGTTTTAAACCCCAAAATTTCAGGACCGGCGCTGAATAGTGATAATTAACAATTTTCAAAGTAGACTATAATGATGCATTATAAAATATAATTTATTTTTTATTACTTGATAAAAGTAAAAGATCATCACCCAACCAAACATCAAGATCTACTAACCTTAAACTGAAGACTTGTCTTCTGTAAGAGAGACAGACTTTGCTCTTCTTCTTCTTCAAGTCACATTCTTGGTTTTGAACTTGCATATTAATCCTTGATTGTTAAATATGAATCTAAGCTAAACTTACAATCAATCCCTCTCTAATTGGCTCTTCTTCTTCTTACAATCTTGCAACTTTGATTTGATCTTCCAAATATACAAAATTGTTTTAACTTTAGCTCCCAACCACTTATGCAGAAAAGAGACTAAACTTTACTTTATGACCAAGTTGAAACTCAATGGATTTTGATTATATTGAACATATTGTACCTAGTCTTAAAGTATGAATGTTTTTGGACCAAACTCTTTAAACCCATTCCTTATTGTAAGTGAAAACATTAAGTGGTGGTTGTTCTCTTTTGTTGCCCATCACTTCAAATGGCTTCATTGCCTCCTTAAATTTATTTGTAGTAAATAATATCTATTAGATTGCTAAAGATTTTGTGGTCTTGTATTCTTTTGTATCTTATATTTTTGTGGGTCATTGGTCCAAGTTTTAGGTAGGGAAAATGATATAAAAACTATATCTTTTAGTTTTATTACATATGTTAATTAACTGATGGGAGTGTATGATGTAAAACGAATAATTAATATGTCATGTGGTTAGTACGAATATCTGGAAAGAATCAAGTGTAGTTTGGTTAAATAAAAATATAAAACCTCGAGGAGATTCGGTTAAAACTGACCGGATTTGAAAATTTTCCGCCTTAGATTTAGGAAAAACCTGGTCAGGATGTTTCACTTTGTCCCGGTTTTTAGGCCAATGAAAAGAAACCTTGGCCCATATGATGGTCTACGTATCTTAAGTTGATTCTTCGGCCCATTTGTAAGAAACCTTGGCCCATCGTCGACATTATGAAGTTAGTGAAACCTTCGCAGAGATAGGCGAGGATACTTCAATCTTCTTCCAAGGGTTGTTTCTTAGGGTTTCACGTAAGTTAAAATATAGGGTTTTGTTGAGAAATATTTCATGTTTATGTTATAGATTAGTTTTCTTTGTGAATATGTTATGAAAGATTCTCGTTGGTCTATATAGTTGAATCATCAAAGTGGTTAATTAAATGGGTAAAAGAGGAGATAAGAAACGTGTTCTTATTACCAAACAGCCACGTGTAAGAAGATACGAAGATGATAGGTTAAGTAACTTACCAGAATCGTTACTATCTCAAATAATGTTGAATCTTCCTACTAAAGAAGTCGTTCATAGTTGTGTATTATCCAAAACATGGAAAAATCTCTGGAGATATGTGCCTGGATTGGACTTGACGTACCGTGATTTTCGAGATTACGATGCGGTCGTAAGTTTTGTTAACATGTTTCTTGGTTTAAACAGAGAATCTTGCTTTCAAAGTTGCAAGTTAATATTCCATTATGAAAAAGGTGAGAGATATATGGACTGGATCAACATCGTGACTAACCGGAAAATTAAATATCTTAACATTAACCACAAATGTGTGGTTTTTACTAATGTCCAGTTACCTCTGGCCATTTACACTTGCGAGAGCTTGATATTCTTAAAGGTTGATTTCGTAATTTTAGCTGATCCAAAGTTAATATCTTTGCCTTTTCTCAAAGTTATCAAGCTATGTTCTGTAAAGTTTGCTAATAGCTTGGTTTTGGAGAAGTTGATATCAAGTTGCCCTCTTCTTGAAAGTTTATCTATAGCCAAGAGTTCCATTGATGATATACATTTTTTACGTGTTTGCTCTCAGTCTCTATTGAGCTTTGATTATTCGGGTGTTGGTTGGGAACAATACTTAAAAGTTGAAATTGATGCTCCTAAGCTTGAGTATTTGAGTCTCCAATGTCTCACAACTGTAATTTTCAAAATAAAGAATTCGGAATCTCTTGTTGAAGCAGATATCTATATTGCATTCAATATGGAATACCTTCAGGATCTACCAAAGATAAATACTAATATTCGTGATTTTCTCCAAGGAATCTCTTGCATCAAAAAGTTATCCATTTGTTGTCGTTATACAATTACGGTAACACTTTGTTTAATTGTCTAAATTGCTACAATGTATTTATTTTTTTTTTTTTAAGATTCGTCGGAAATTTTTTGATATATTTCCGACTAATTTCCCACTAACACTTAATACCGACTAATTTTGGACTAAAAATATTTTTAGTCGGAAAAATGTCGGAATTTACTAAAAAAAATTTCGACAATGCTATTAGTCGGAAATCTATTGTTTTTCTCTAAATATATTTAGGTTCATTTCATCTTTCATTTGAGGAACTTAAGTTACTTTCTTTTGCAGGTCATTTTTGATTATTTGAGATGTGGTCAGTCTCTACCTATCTTTCATAACCTTTCTTACTTGCGAGTTAACATTAGTGATCAAAGCTCGAAAATGTTATCAACTTTTCTTGAGAGTTGCCCGAATCTTAAATCTCTTGACGTGGTTAGAATTAATTTATTTTAAACTATGAACTCTCTCTCTCTCTACTATCAAACATTTAACTTGTCCATTTGGTTGTGTTTTCAGGGATTTTGTGATTTTATTAAGTTTGTTGATGATGGAGTTGAAGTTGCACCCATGCCTCAATGTCTCTTAAAATCTCTTGAGTATATTAATATTGAAAGTCCATTTAGAGGATATACAAGAGAGATAAAACTAGTTACTTACTTCTTGGAAAATTCAGCAATCCTCAAAAAATTGATTCTGCGTATGGTGTCTAAGAAATACTCACCATTCAGAGGGTATGATATTCTCAAAGAACTTCTTACCATTACAAGACTCTCTACTTCATGCCAAGTTATTGTTCTATGATGTTATTCACAGTCATTGTCTTTGACTTTGAATGCTTAATTTGACTTATCATTATTTTCTTCCTTTGTGTTGCTTTTGATGCTTTGAAATTTATAAGAGAATCATATCTATGGGTCAAGTGAGTTACTTACAGGGCCGGCCCTGAGCAAAACCGTATGAAACATTCGCCTACAGCCCCTATATTTTATAAGTTCGTCTTCATAGTTAATAGGCCCCCAAAACTTAAAATTCTATATATATATATATATCTGTTTTTATATGGCCCCAAAAAAATAAGATAAATTACAAGCCTTAACTTTTTAAAATTTTGTTTCAAGCCCCCAAAATCTCAGGGCCGGCCCTGGTTACTTACTTAGTAGATTTATTTGATAAAATTAAAAGATCATCACCCAACCAAACATCAAAATCTACTTACCTTAAACTGAAGACTTGTCTTTTGTAAGAGAGACAGACTTTGCTCTTCTTCTTCTTCTTCTTCATATCACATTCTTGGTTTTGAACTTGCATGTTAATCCTTGATTGTTAAATATGAATCTAAGCTAAACTTACAATCAATCCCTCTCTAATTGGCTCTTCTTCTTACAATCTTGCAACTTTGATTTGATCTTCCAAATATACAAACTTGATTTAACTTGAGCACTTATGCAGAAAAGAGACTAAACTTTACTTTATGACCAAGTTGAAACTCAATGGGTTTTGATTATATTCAACATATTGTACCTAGTCCTAAAGTATGAATGTTTTTGGACCAAACTCTTTAAACCCATTCCTTATTGTAAGTGAAAACATTAAGTGGTGGTTGTTCTCTTTTGTTGCCCATCACTTCATATGGCTTCTTTGCCTCCTTAAATTTCTTTTTAGTAAATAATATCTATTAGATTGCTAAAGATTTTGTGGTCTTGTATTCTTTTTGTATCTTATATTTTTTGTGGGTCATTGGTCCAAGTTTTAGGTAGGGAAAATGTTATAAAAACTATAAAATTTAAGTGTTAGAGTGTAAATTCATATAAATTATGATTTCATCTTCCTAATTTCCATTAGCAATTTTGGAGCATTATTTTGTGTTAATAAGCTCTAAATTTATTTGTTTCACATAATAGAAATGATTTTCACTCGCGTATGAAATATGTAGCGTTCAATTATCTTTTGATTAAACAGTTATTGTAGTCAGCAGTGCCAGTCCTAAGGTATATAATATCTTCTAACCATATATATTTAGTAATTGAGAATCGAACATATCCAATAATTCTACATAGAAGCACGTTTAACCAACTATGCTACATATTATAGTTAATTTTTGATGCCCCTAAAATTTATATGAATTATGCGTTTGAAACTTTTGCTTCTCCAACTTTCCATCAAAATCGGGTCTGGTAATCGGACTTCCTTCGAATCGATCAACTGGCATATGCTCTAACCAAACCATTGCCGAGATCACTATTTCAACATCTCAAAACAAGATTGGACTATCCACAAAAATTTTATTTTTTGCGTCTAAAAAATCTAATAATATTTTTATATAGTTGTTAATATTTCAGAGTATGTAGCTATATATTTTTATTAGATTAAATTATATATTCAAGATAATAAATAAAAAAAGTGTTAAGCTTCACACCTCTTTCAAATATGTTTAATAACCAATTTAGAGATTAAACAAAACCATAACCAATTTAGTCTTTTTATGTTGACTACGTCATTTAATTTCAATTAAAATCAAAATTAAAATATAAATCAGTAAAAACTACAATGTTTGGACAAAAAAATACGAACATCTAGATCGTGTCTAGGCGGGTTATACGGCGCCTAGACGTCTGATTTTCTTGAAATCGCATAACTAACCGTATATAGTATAATCGCTATGTTTATCGATCACCTAGTCCTTAGAGCGTATTTGAAATTAGTGTAACTAACTGTTTTAAGCTTCACACCTCTTTCAAATCTGTTTTATGACCAATTTAGATTAAACAAAACCACAAGCATTTTTTTTTCTCAATATAAAATAACTACAATATGAACAAAAGTTGTGTATACAATATTTATTGATTCACACTCATCTTTAAAAAAAATCTAAGTATAAAGAAGAAAACAAAGAAACAAAATTGGATAAATTCTACATTAATGATTAATATATAGTATGTAATATAATAACTCTATAGTTAATAAAACAAAGATATTAATCAAAAGAGAGAGATGTGTTTAAAGAAACTATTTATCTTTAATTTCTTCATCTTTTGTTGTGTAATGGATTTGATCCTGTCTTAACTTTCCGTTTCTCCGGCAAGATTTCTCCGGCGCCGACGAGTGGTAGAAACCCTCTGTCTTCAACAAAAGGTTTCAAGTTTTGTCTTTTACCATAAACTCTTGAAATTTGATGAGATGAAACAACAAAGAAGATAATACAAATGAGATAAAGAAGACGACTCAAATTCATAATCTTTTTTATTAACAACAAAAAATAAATCTTTTTTGTTTTTGTAAGAATGTTTTTTGTTTTTTGTGATTATGAGAGAAATACAAGAAGGTGTGTGTGTGTGTGTGTGATGCACAAACTTCCATATGTGTTGTTGAGTTTGTATATATATTTGCAATTTTTTAAAAAACTTTAGGGGATTAGGTGTAGACATATATGGTCCACTTCATAAAGTTTCTTCTTTGTCAACATTAATAATTTATATTTACTATATAAAAACAATTATAGAGGTGCTATTCTATATATATTATAAATATTTGAATGTATTAAATCCATATATATTTTTGATGATCAGGGAGTTCAGGGTCGAAACCCGTACATCTCCATAGAACGAGGTTCAAACCATGTCATATGATTCTCATTTGGAGAACAGATCTCTCCCACCGTGAATCGAACACAAGAGCATAACATCACCAACGACTGCGCTTAAACCAACTGGGGCAACTCATCGTTGGTTAAATCTACAATATTTGAATTTATTAAATCTACATTTTTGTTTGTAATAAAATATTATAAAGTAATACAAAAAATTACATTGATCAAGTGGTTAAAATTTTTAAAGTATAAATTTTCAACAATTTGAACTTCAAATTTTTTCATTAGCAATTTCAAATTTTAAACTACAAAATTTTATAAAATAAACTTTAGAAACTTGTTATTTTCTATACATCATAAAAAACAATGATCATGTTATATTTTGAAGATTAAAATTGTAATTGTCTCTTAAAAAATCCTTATTTAACACCTTTACTAATCTATTCAACGTAAATATGTTTTTTTTTTCATATATTCTATTTAAATAAGAAGGAAATTTTGTGTGTAGAGTTATTAGTATTTAGAAAGGAGAGAATATGATAAATACAATGTTAAAGTGTGAACCCCACTTCCCACCTAAAAATGGCCGGTTTAAAAGTGAGTATTGATTATAGATGCAACGATTTGAAATTCGACTAAAAAAATAACAAAAATATCCACTAGCAATAAATGTTGAAATTCACTCATATATACTTCCAACGTTTATAAAAGATTATCGTTTTACCTATCAATTTTTGTTTTAAAAAGAATATCGTTATAGGTTTCAATGCATAAATTCAACGAGTTTGACTTTTCTGACTAATAGAATAATTGCATTAATTTTTTTCTATTGGTTGATTTTTTAATATGTGTGAAATTTCTAAAATGACAATCTTTAAAAATTGAAGAGAGTATATATATAAACTTATACTTCTTCTTCTGTTTTTTTAAGATTGATGTTTTAGACATCTTTTTTTTGTTTTATAAAAACTGATTTTTTTAAGTTTTCAATGCATATTTAAATAGTTATATGTGTAGTTTAAGAAACATTTATCGATACTATTTGAATTCTTGAATTAAAATTGGCTCATTGACATTGAAAAGTGTAGAATTTATTAAAATAATGTATTTATCGACTAAAATGTATTGCTTTTTTAATATATACTCGCTTCGTATCAATATAATTGATGTTTTAGAGAAATTTTTTTTGTTTCAAATTATTTGATGTTTTCGCGTTTCTATGCAACTTTAAAGTTATTTGTCATTAATATTTTGCATAACAACTTTTGATTGGTTAGATTGACTATAATTAATGTGGTTTTTATAGAAATTAGATAAATTAAATGATGTTTATATGTTTTATTAAATAGCGTGCAAAAACCTTAAATTTCAATTATTTTGATACAGAGAATATATATATATATATATATATATGTATGGAATGTTTAAAAGATCAAACAATAAAAAACGGAGGGAGTATCTTAATAGAAGTTTATAATTATATTTCTTAATATTTTGGGGTATTTTTTGTAAAAAAAACATGAATATTTTTGTATTAATCTTCTTTATTAATCTTTCACATGTGAAACGTAATTTGTTTTTTTCTTTAAACATATAATAGTTTGGTACTTACGCGTGAGTACAATGAAAACTTTAAAGTTGAAAGTGTTCTAATGCAAAATGATGAAACTTTGAATATCAGCATGATTTATGAGAATATCATAATCAAAATCTATGAATTACAAGAGACAAAGTTTCTAATAAAGTTACATTTTTTTTTTTTTCTGTTGACCTTTTTAGAGATTAGACCGGAAAAAAAAAAAACTTTCTTCTTTTTTCAACAAAGACTTAACTAAAAGTCATGATTATCAATAGTAATAATATAAAATATTTGATTCCTAAAAAGAAAAAATCCTCAAATAGTTTTCTTTAGTGAAAGTCACAATTAGACTATTTAATACTTAATAGTAGTTGATAGACAGTAGATTTAATAAAGTATTTGAGAAGAGAATTGTTCTTATAAGTCTTAATGAATTAAAATGGAAAAGTATATAGAAAAAATACTTTTGGGCGTTAATCTAGTAATTTATGAAATTTGTTGACACGTGTTAATGTTAACTATGATTATAATATATCTAACATCCGAAATCACGACTGGAAAAGAGCGTCACTTTAATTCTATACTTCGACGAAATATTTAAAGTTCAAAACAAATTCGAACTTCGAATAAATCGACGAAATACGAATCCCGTCTTAACGTCATTAAAAGTATACCAACTCAAATGACGTTAAACTGTTAGTACTGTCTGGATTAGAAAAAGTATCATACGAAACCAAGTTTATATTAAACATAACTCTTTCATACATATAACTTAGAAACGTTAACAAAATATATATTATATATGTTTTGACCGTGAACCTAACGCTCAAAACATAAGTACATATACAAGCTGAACAGAAAGTTTTACAAAAAGTTACAAATCTACAACAACAACCTAACGTTTCTTTACTCCCACTAAATCTTTTTACGGTTTCCTGCAAAAGAGAGTGGACGTGAGCAACTATTAAGCTCAATAAGTTCAAATTCATAACCTGCACCAATAAATCCTCAAAATCTCCAAGTATAATACAAACAACAAGCATATGATAAATTGTTTTATTGCTTAAGTTTTCGTAGTAAGTTTGACTTATTAAGGCCTTAGCGTTTGATATCCTTAAACTACCAAGTAAATTCGACACCGTCTCAGTCATTTGAAACCACAAAAGCTTAACAAGTGACAATGGTTCGACTACTTATATCGACACTATCTCAATCACACCAAATGAAAATGATTCAATCTCATAACTCAACACTATCACAATCTTTCAACAAGGCATATCAACACGCTGAGAATTAATATTCCTTACGTTTTAGTTTATTTTACGACTTTACAATTAATATAAATGAACCATAATTTCAGCATAAATACACACAATATTGATACTCCACATCCTGCAACAATAACCCATCCTTCCAGATTAATAGAATGGTAAAAGTTAATTGTATTCACTTAAGATTTACAAATATATAGCAAGC
>OVBE01000974.1:0-41411 GCA_900406425.1 Iberis pinnata
CAAGCTTCATTCAAAGATAAAGATCCAAGGGGAATAGAATCAGGATCATATCAGTTACATAGCTTTGAAATTTTTAAAATGCATCTAGCACCCTATCCGTAGAAGACATTAAGGTCAACCAAGTATACTTTGATTTTTCATCAATAAAGGTAACAAAGTAATTAAGATGATCCCTAGATTCACGAGGTGCTGTTCAAACATCCGAATGTACCAAATCAAAGCAATTTTCATAAATACTTGTAGACTTAGGGAACACGGATCTACAATGTTTCCAAAGTATACAAGCTTCACAATCTTTATTACCAAAAGATACATTAGGCAGCATAAGATTCAAAGCTAGCATGAGGATGACCTAATCTAGCATGCCAAATAACATTTTTTCACATTAGCATTAACCTTAACTGAAAAACCAGAATGCAAATAAGGGTTTTTCATGTGATCTCTAAGCACATATAAGCCTTCTTTTGTTTCTCCTTTACCAAGGATTTTTCTTGTCTCAATATCCTGAAAAGAAACATTGTTAGGACTGAAAATGACATTGCAATTTAGATATTTTGTAACCTTACTTACGGACAAGAGGTTTGATGTAAAATTTGGCATATAAAATGCCTTAGATGACTTATCAAACAGATTTAGTTCTCCTATGCCTATAATGGGTATTCTATCTCCATTAGCAATAATAACATTCGCTACAACTGGTTCTTACTTACTAAGTAATTCAGAATTACTAACCATATGGTGTGAAGCACCTGAATCAATAACATGAGGCTTAATAGGATAATGAGTATTAAAAGATATACTAGATTTAGAAGCCTCTTTCCAAGCTTTAATCCAGGCATCAAGGTCAGATCTTCTTACCAACTCATCATTGCCCATATTCATGGCATGATTTCCCATTGGTGGAGGTATAGGGGTTACAAAAGCTATTGAACTTTCTCCTTGAACTTCCCCTTATGAGACATTATTTTTGAAATCCTTAGAAGTTAACCATTTTGGTTTAAAGTGAGGATGTAAGACCCAACACTTTTCTCTGGTGTGGCCACTCCTCTTGCAATGATAGCATATAAGATTCTTCTTACCTTCATGCTTAAAGGGTCTTTTGTTGCTGAACCTTACAAGCTTTTGATTTTCCATCCTTAGGAGCTTAAAAACCAGAGAATGCTTAGAAACGAGTGGTGAATAACCAGAATGATGAATGAGCTTCAAAATGATTTGGGTGATGTAGAAGAACCAGAATAACCAGAATATAGCTTTAGAATCCGAACCAGAATTTAAAAACAACCCAGAATGCAAAATAAGGACCAAAACGAAGAGTAAACCCAGATTTTAAGAATAGATTGAAGAAACAGATTTAAAGTGAACCAAGATGAGAATAGAAGTAGCCTGAATGAATTTAAGGAAGATAAAGGTGTGTAGGACCTTCAAGGCTCGGATACCATGTTAAATTTCACAAAACAGAATGAATAACATCAAGAACACTTAAGGAGAAGGAGATGGACAAACTAGAGAAAGAAAGGATTATATCCTCTTAATTAATTAGATTTAAGGTTTACAAGAGCTTAAATAAACAAATACATAGCTCTTGCATAACCTTGCATGTCTTAGGAAACATAAAAAGCAGAAAGCATAAAGTAAAAGCACATTTAATGCTGAAAAACGCTCCTCCTCTTTATGCATGCATCTCTTCACTCGTTAGTCCAAAATTGACGATCTTATATCCGTTGGAAAGATAATTTCAAGGCCTACAACTTTTCCAACGGACCCAAGCCAAAGTTCGTACATGAACTACTTGTAAACTTCCAATCTTTGAATGACAGTAATTGTGGCTGAAATTATCTTGAATCATTGATCTTCATTATTCAATACTCAAACCAAACAATAGAGATTTATTAGAAAAACTTTCAACAAGACCTTTCCTAATGGAATTACTCGACACTAAGACAGTCCTTAGTTAGACACCAATCAATCTCTATCCTAAAATGAGACACAAATGTCTGTAATACATATCCAAAAATCAAAACTCCTAGGTCTTTCTCCTAAGTCTATCCTTGATCTAAAGCACATCATGATACAGATGATAGCACACCGATTTCTATGTGTCACACATCCGAATGTTCCTTTTTCTAGAGACCGATCTTCAATCAATTGATATTCTTCTATTTGTCCGACTTACCTAATTGGACTCATATATCTTTTATTTATAGAATCTAAAACGCAACAACTTCCAATATTCACCAAAGATTTATATATGATAATATCTCAAATCTCCTTTTCCTTATTGAGAATATTTCATTTTCTTTAGATTCTCAATAAATCTCCAATGCCACATAAGCACATCATAAACGTAACTTTCATATCTTCAGTGATCTACATCGTGCAAATATTCAACATCCCAACAATATCTCAACAGCAATTTGTGTGTCACACAAAACCTGCAGTTCTACATCAATTTTTCATTCTAAAAAATTCTTCTTTGCTTCAGCAGTTTTGGAGCTGACAATCTCCCCCCTTTATCGCTGAGTTTTATAACTCAATCTCACTCTTGAAACCTAGCAATCTCATGTCATGTAAAGCATCATCATATACTCCCCTTAATCAAATTTCACCACAAAATTAGTCTCTTCAAGAATCTTATAATGTATTGAAGATGATGACCAACTTTGTCCATTTAAAAGACAATCGTAGTATATTTGGTCACATTTGCCTTCTTCTTTGACACAAAAATTTACCTAAATTTTTTATTTTTCTTCTCTAGATCACAACTCACTATAGTTACTATTGCAGGTTTCCGTCTTATCTACTGTCAAAGAGAAATAACATATACTTCTGTAGTCAAAAATAAAATACCTACAAGATAGTCAATGTTGATTGTAGATTAACTAGTTATATTCCATTATGTTATGATATTGTTGTTCTCTAAATGTACCATGATTACATTATTCTAATAGTGGCATGTTATTATTTTTCTTTGTAGAAAAGATTATAGCTTGATTAATACAGAATAAAACTATTTTTAACTTTCAAAAATTAATAAAGTTTGAACTGAGGGTTGTGGTTGATAATTTGAGGAATGTGGGTCTCACAAACACATGATTTATTGTTATGCCACTCCATCCAATTAAATTTTCACATGAATTGGTCTAATGCAAAAACAAAAGTATTTATAGATTTTAATTTATCAATTAGTCTAATGAAAAAGATATCAATAATAACTCATTTCGTCCAATTATTAACACCACGGCATAAGTATCTATGTGGGAACCAAAATTCACACTATCGATTTCTGTTAGTTAAGGAAAATCGGATAAAACCCAAATTTTTCAGAGATTCTGGATTTATGTGAGTCGAATGATTTTAAGATCAGAATATGATGAATAATAATAAAAGTACGAAATAGAAAATACGAAAAGAGAAAAAGGGTTTCTTATTCCGAATCGTATGAGCATTTCACAACAGGTGATCAACCTTGGCTACGTGAGCTGTTGGCGAGTTTTGTAATGAAAACCTAACACTAGTGAACCTAGTTGAGTCGCAGCTCGCTAATAAACTCAGAATAATAACCCTAAAACTATAAGTATTTCGATGCGGAGAGTTGAATGAATCCATGAGCTGTTCCTCCTCACACCTCTTATATAGACTCCGTAGCTTGTCCGTTTTCCTTTTCGTCCTCTGATTTTTCTGTGGAAATCTTCCTTTTCTAGATTCCTTCCATTTCTTTATGTCTTTCGGAACAAGCTGTGACCGTCATTGTACTCAGGCTGAATTATCACCTAGAATCGTAAGTGGCCCGTTTATTGCATCTTAGGCCTCATCGGGCGTTATGCGGTCAAGGTCGTTTTACGATACCTATCGAATAATCGATCTTTCGTACGGCGATATGATAAGACTTTGTGAAATGTTAGCAGTTACCGTTACCATTTTGTATACTTGATTAGCACAAACACATTATTATGAATTTCCCGAAGAATGATAGTTTAGGTTTTCATGATTCTTCTGCAAATCGCAAGAAATAATCGTATAGCTAAGGTAATTTTGGTGGCTAAGATAATTGTTATCATTTACACGATTATTGTAGAATTTATATGAAAATAATAAGTTTTATGATTTTGGTCGCAGAATTTCAACGGAACCTCGGAATGATACAAAACAAGAGACGATAGATTCAAGATGAAGTCAGCTTGCCATTTTCGATCTTGAACACGCGTAGTTCAGCTTGTGAGGTTCAGCTTGCTAGCTGGTGAGATGAACACATGACATTCAGCTCGTCAACTAGTGAATTGAACTGTTAAGGTTCAGCTCGCTAGTTGGCGAGCTGAACATGTGATGTTTAGGTAGCCAACGATCGAGCTGAGTGTTCGTTTAGCATACATGTCCTCGTTTGTTTTGTAAACAATGTTTAGAGTCTGGAACGTTTATCGGAAATTCTTGACTTACTTGTCGTGGTCTTTACTTTTCCGCGAACGTTTTCCATAAGCAAACCATCTTGCCTCGTTAAAAACCATAGTGAGAGGAAGAGTATAGAGATGGTCGCTTAGCTGTTCGACGACTGTTGTACGTTTCTTCCGAACGTACTTTCAGAAGTATTTTGACTTTGATTAACATGTTCCATTTATCAATGGGACTGTAGCAATTCGATGAGGCATTAATTTTGTCGTGACCGTTTTTGACCCAAACAGTTAGTCCCCAGCCCGCGAGAACGTTTGGAGTGTTCTCGTGAGGTGTTAAGTTTAACAAGCAAGCAAGATTAATGGCTCAAAAAGTCCAGAGATGAATAGTCAAGAATTTTCTTATAAAATGGAGAAGTTAACTCTTTTAAATTTCACTTATCCACTTTCCAAGCAATTCTCATAGGTAAAAAATCTTTTATTTTTTCACTCTCTTTGTTGTTTTCATTACCTTGTTAAAACTTCGGGGATGGGGGTTGCGGAAGATGCGTCACTGTCGATTTTTAATCCCGAGAGCCTCGAATGTATGATGGGGGGCATCGTGCTGTCGGTTAAATTCTTGAGGTATACGATTGATCCGAAGGAGGTCGAAGTGTATTTATGCAAAACGTGCGGTGAAAAAACTCCGCCTCCCGAGCCATGGTGCCCCCTGAGGGCTAAATTCGTTGACAATTCTGGATGCCTGAGTGACTACATGATATCTTTCTTGAACACTATCCGGGAGTTCTGCAGGATGCCGGATGATGTAGAGTTCCGTATGCTCGAACATGACGAGGAGGCTAACTCTCTGCCCCCGGCTGGTTTACCTGTTGTGAGTCCCATCTGGTGTTTTGCCGACTATGGTTTCCTATTCCGGGAGTTATAGTCGACTTTTTTTTTATCGATACGATTTGACGATCGGCCAGATTTCACTGCATAGCCTTCAACATCCGATTGGTACCTTAGTCCTGAGCTATGAGCAAAGGATGGTTTTAGATGTTGACTACATGACCATGCTTCTTTATGCGAGGAATATTCATAACACGCTCCAGTATTACTTGGTGCCTCGGATAAATATGGGGATTTTTAGTCATTTCAAAACAAATTTCTGCGCTAGAGCGAATACTACTTCTTTGTCCGAATAAGTAGCGCTTCCGTTGAAGAGGAGTATATATTTTATTTAGGTGGAAATGGGGTCGATATGGTATCGTGACTGGGTACTCAAATTTTCATTTCTTTTGGCCAGAGGATCTGATCGTTGTTAGGGATCTTCTCCAAGGTGGCCTGATTCACTGGGTGCATTTTTCACCGAAGATGATGCATACCATAACGCATGTGCTCATCTCGAAGTTTTTATATAAAAATAAGAACCAACGATGGAGAACTATGTCCCATATGAGATTGATACGATCTTGATTCTATTCCCCTTGGATCTTTATCTTTTAATGAAGCTTCTAGTGTGGAATAACAACTCTATGTGAAGAATACTTTCTGGAACTTGATGGTGATGGAATATGGACAAAAATAGAGATGAGAATGATGATAAAACAAATAAGAGATGATGATCTTGTTTGAGAGTTGAATGGATTCTCAAAAGACTGCGCTTGTAAGATAAATCCAGAATTCTGGTGGTTTGGCTCTCACCACGTAGAATTGTTTTGAGTCAATAGTATAAGGGTTTTAGAATGAAAATTGACTGGTTTTATTAACATATTTCGAGCACATTATATAGAATAAGAGAAAGGTACATGCACCTTCTCTTGGAAATAACATAACAATTTTAAATGTTGGAAATAAAATTAAAGCATGCAAAAAGTTGGTTGTTGAGTCTAACTTCGAAATTTAAATGCTTTCTAAGTAGAATAGATATTTTCTACTTGTGATCAAGTAATAACTAAGTTACTTAGGCGAAAGTGAATTATCAAGCCTCGTTAAAAACCTTTGAATAGAATACCCATTAAGACAAAACCAAGCAAAAGAAAAGAGTTCAAGATAACCACTTAGTTACTTAGTGTATTAACTTGATCTTCTTCTTCATTTGCATAGGTGTAGATGTTGTAGATGTCCCTTGGTGTTGAGTCTCCTAGCTGCATCCTCTTGAGTGAACTCTTGACTCCTTTAGCTTAGTTCTAGTGATCACTCCATCTGTTACTTTGAAAGCTTCTTTTAAATCTTGCATCTCCTCTATCTCTTCATCTGTTGAGTCTCCTTGTGAGTAGCTGGTTGGAATCACATCAGAGATGCCTCCTGTGAGGGATATGAAAATATATCTGCAGAACGAGGGTGTCGCGGGGGTTCCGTTCAAGTTAGGGAAAGATCGGCTCCTGGGTATGTCTGACTGACTTTGTTTGGAGCCAATTTTTTAATTTTCTGGATGCTTTATCGCTTCATCCTCGCGCTTCGAAGAGAATTGTGAGGTTGAAGCCGTACGCTAAAGCTTCGCGCTGATTCCTGGATATGGCTTTTAGGGCGAGTTATCAGGAGGCGCAAATGGCTCGATACAGGAATGAGAGACTTGAAGAGGAGAATTCTCATCTATGGGGAGAGATGGAGGAGTTGGTGCAGAAGTAGTCCTCCCAGTTTTGTCCTGCGGTTAGGCGAGGCAGATGCGAGATTGTCTCGGTCTTGTCTGATCGTTTGACCTATTTTGGAGCCTGCCTCGATAGACTCTACAAATGTATCACACAGTCGAGGACTGGCGTGAGTGCCAAGCTTTGGCAGATGCTTTATATCAGACCAAGCAGCATGGCTTCCAGAATGACGTCGAATGGAAGAAAATGTCTGGATATTCAAGAGGTACAAGGACGTGAGGTCCTTGATCCCTCCGATTGAGTCGGAAATCTGGGAATGATGGGCTCTGATCCCTGTTTACCCCGACTCTGAGGACATTGGGATTATGGCACATGTTGATGAAGAAGCGGTCGATCAGAATCCGAGAATTTTCGGTATGTCTTGTTCCAGTTATTTTGATCTTGGTCAGTGAAGAACGAGGGTTTGCATGGAGGGAGCATGTTCCCTATTTATGATTTTGGCTGAGTATGGCCATTTTTATTAAGATCAGTCGTATGTGGCTTTGAACCCTTTGTTGTTACGTGGTTTTCTGTAAGTTTTGTATCACTGTATGGCTTTAGTTGTGGAGACAAAACTACAAGTAATCAATTTGTATTCTGTTCCCTGATTTGTCGCTACGTTTAGCTTATCTGTTTCGGATGCGAGTTTTTCAGAACATCTAGTTTCTGAGTTATGTGGATTTGTGTGTGTGAGCGTCGAGACAAATTTAGGGATCTCGTATCAGTTTTTGATACTATGTGTAGAGATGTTTGAGACTAGTGTGCTAGATTTAGGGCTAAACCTAGGTTTACTCTCGGTTTTGAGGGATGCAGTGACTATTCTCACTTATGTACCTTGTTTAAGATTTAACCTGATTCTGTTTTGAGATTGGATTCTGCATTAGACTCGCATCGATCAAGAATTGAGCATCTCTCCAAAGATAATTTCTAAGTCGTCCGGAAGTGCTGAACCAATAGGTTAGGTGACAATTTTGTCTGTCAGGGCCAATCTACGGGTTTAATATGGAGTGAGTGTTTGTGCGTTTTGGGTTTAAGGCCTGTGTTGACTGTGTTAGTATGAAATCAAAAGTTAGTTTTTGGTTATTTGCGACGTCTCACTTTTTTTGAAAGTTCTTTTTCCGTTCGAAGGTTTTTTAATTTTGGACTATGTTCGAGGAATTTTCTTGCGATTCGTTGAAGGGAATGCTTGTCCTTGTGAACGATGATATGATCCTCCCTTGATGATCGATGCGTTGAAGGTGGAGTTTAGGCTGTTCTGAGCTGAAACAGTGGCAGTTGGATTGATGGAGTGAAGGTAGATGATTATGGACGTGATAACAACAACGGGATGGAGATCCTTTGTATTTTGGATAGAAGATTCAAGGATATCACACCCAAGAACCAGATAAAACTTGAGAATCACTCTACAAGAGGTTTGCTTTGGAATCACTCCTTAATAGAATCTGAATCACTCAGAAAATTAGAGAATCACTCTTTTTGTCTAAATCTTGCTGAATGATAAAAGTTGTGTGGTTCTTACATATAAATACTAAGAAATGACTCTTAGACTTCTAAACCTCTTAAAGACAAGATATTAAAAGCACAAGTTTGATAGATTTCAATTTAAAAGAAAAGGCTCCTCCTTAGATGTCTTTGTCTTGTCTTCATGATCAAATAATTGAGGAATTACGTAGTGAACCAATTGCCTCATTAAAAACCAAACTTGGAAAACCCATTGTGACAAAACCTAGTGTGGGAAAAAGAGTACAATTGGTAAGACTAACCCAATTGTTAATCATTGGTTAGGATGCATAAGATAGTTGTGTGTATCACATCCAAACTAGAGTCTTTGGAAGGGTTCAAAGAATGACTAAAAAGTAATGAGATAGCTCTAGCAAGCTTCTTGGTCCTAGCTCTTGTCATCGGTCCTTGTTGAATCTGCATAGCATCCTCTAGTTCAAGCAATGCATCATTAGCTTAAAGCATTGTCTCCTTAGCTCCTTGAGTGTTGCTCCTTAGATTCACATCATCCTCTCCCTCTTGAAAATTATTTGACCTCAAATCAAACTCATCTGCAACATATGGAATAATATCATCATCATTAAAGCTATTACTCACTTGGTACATACCTTGAAGATCCAGCTTGTAGGAATTGTCATTTATCTTGTGTATGATCTAAAAAGGACCATCAATCTTTGGCATGAGCTTTGATTTCCTTTATGCTGGAAATCTCTCATTTCTCAAGTGTAACCAAACAAGGTCTCCTTCCTTGAACTCCATTTGACGCTTTTCCTTGTTTGCTTGCTTAACATACTTCTTGGTTTTTGCCTCAATATTCAGCCTTGCCTTTTCATGTATCTTCTTGATCATTTCAGCCTTCTTCTTTCCATCTGTACTTATTCTTTCACTCNGCACTCAAAGGTAAAGGCATTAAATCCAATGGAGATACAGGATAAAAACCATAAACAAATTCAAAAGGTGGATATTAAGTGGCAGAATGCACAACATAGTTATAGGCAAATTCTACATGCGGCAAACAATCTTCCCAACTCTTTGAATTCTTCTTAATCAATGCTCTAAGTAAAGTAGACAAAGTTTTATTCACTACTTCGGTTTGACCATCAGTTTGAGGGTGACAAGTTGTAGAAAATAACAATTTAGTGCCTAATTTACGCCATAATGCTTTCCAAAAGTAGTTAAGGAACTTAGTATCTCTATTTGAAACTATAGTCCTAGGCATTCCATGTAGTCTAACTACATCCTTAAAGAACATATAGGTATACATAGTTTCTTTTCATTGAATAAGAAACCGTCATGTCTATAAAAACTACCATAAGAAAACTTCTCACACTTTTTAAACACATCTTCAAAATCAGGATCATTAGCATCTAAATCTTTGATATGCTCAAATCCTAATAATCTAGCATCAAGAGAAGTGAGTTATAACTCCTGAACAATGCATCAGCAACTACATTGTCTTTACCTTTCTTATATTTGATGACGTAGAAATGATTCAGTGAACTCAACCCACCTAGCATGTCTCTTTGTAAGCTTATACTGACCTTTTAAATGCTTAAGAGATTCATGATCAGTGTGAATCATAAACTCTTTAGGCCATAAGTAATGCTGCCATGTTTGTAATGCTCTAACTAGTGCATACAGCTCCTTGTCATAAGTTGGATAGTTGAGAGTAGATCATCCAAGTTTCTCACTGAAAAAGGCTATAGGCTTTTTATCTTGCATCAACACAACTCCAATTCCTAAACCTGAGGCATCGCACTCAATCTCAAAACTTTTTAGAAAATCAGGCACTATCAATAAGGGTGTATGAGTTAGTTTATCCTTTAAAGTCTGAAACGCATCCTCTTGTGCTGACCCCCATTTGAATCCCACATCCTTCTTGATAACTTTTGTTAGAGGGGCTGCTATAGTGCTAAAATCCTTGACAAAACTCATGTAGAATCCAGCTAATCCATAGGAAGCTTCTTACATCACCTACAGATTTTGGGGTTGGCCAATCTTTGATAGCTTTCACTTTTTCCTCATCTACTTGCACTCCATTTGCTCCTACAATGAAACCCAAGAACACCACATTATATGTTCCAAATGTGCATTTCTTAAAGTTAGCATAGAGTTTTTCCTTTATTAGAACTTCTAAAACAAATTTAATGTGACTAGCATGCTCTCCTAAGTTCTTGCTATAAATAAGAATATCATCAAAGTAAACTACTACGAATATTCCTACAAAAGCCCTAAGAACATGATATATCAATCTCATAAAAGTGTTAGGAGCATTAGTAAGACCAAATGGCATAACCAACCATTCATATAACCCATATTTTGTCTTGAATGCTGTTTTCCATTCATCTCCTTGTTTCATTCTGATTTGGTGGTATCCACTCTTGAGATCTATCTTTGAAAAGATAGTTGATCCATGAAGCACATACAACATGTCATCCAATATAGGAATGGAGTTCCTGTACTTAATAGTTGTATTGTTAATAGCCCTACAATCAACACACATTCTCCATGTACCATCCTTTTTAGGTACCAACAAGACTGGTACAGCACAAGGTCTCATGCTTTCACGAATATGGCCATTCTTCATAAGCTCATCAACCTGTCTTTGTAGCTCCTTAGTTTCCAAAGGGTTGGTTCTATAGGCTGCCCTATTAGGTAGAGTAGATCCAGGGACAAAATCTATTTGATGCTCTATGCCTCGGATAGGAGGCAATCCTATGGGATTATCTTTCGGAAATACATCATTAAAATCCTGCGAAAGATAATTAAGTTCACTTGGAAAAGCCCGTGGAGGATTAGTGATATTAGTCAAAGCTTCTTAATTAACAAACATAAGCATATGATGATTAAAACGTGTAGCTTTCCTTACCTCACTAGCCTTAACAAATAAATTAGATGGTTTTGAAACCTATTCACCTTGTTCTTTCTGTTTCTTAAGTTGTAGTTGGTGTTTATGTAGTTGGAGGTTTCTGTTTCCTAAATTTTCTGAGTGATTCAGGGATTAGGCCATCTCATAGTTCAGTTTTTGGCCGTGAGTGATTTACTCACTTAGAGATTTCGCGTCGTCCGTTTCAGTTGCGATGGCTTTGGTGGGGTCGATGACTTTTTCTGGCGTTGGTTACACTGCTTTTTCTAGGATGTTGGGCTCGGAGGCGCAATGGGCTTCTTCAAGTTGAGCCGTTTCTCAAGTTGACGAATCTGATTCCCGTTTTTTGAAGAGTTTTTAGGTTTTTCTGAAGCGTTTTGGTTGATGGTTGAGTCGTCTTCGATCGTTTAGGTCGATCACTTGTGTTGTTGTGACATGTCATAGTTTCTTACATCTCCAGATTACCGATATTCCGTAAGGAGTCGAGAATTTGATACCGAAGTGATAAGTTTATAGGACTTCTTTCATAGAATTTATCCAAGGTGTTGTCATTATTGCGTTTTAGATGGCAGGATGGTTTACTAACGCGAAATCAACAACTTTTGTGACTTCTTTCACTACGACCGAGAGCTGAATTGATCCGAGAGTCATGGTTGTCGTGCTGGAGAAGCTAGTGAGGGGGTTTTGGTGTGGGAATGACTTCGGATAAATGGATTTCCATCATGTTTAATGTATCGTGGAAGATTACGTTCACTGTGCTTCTTGTGTCGATGAGGATTCTTGCGACTTAGAGATCTCTTATGACAAGGTCGATCACGAGAGGCTCGCTGTGAGGTGCGTTGATTCCAATGACCTCTCTTTCCTCGTAGATGATACCGCTATTCAATGATTCGGGGGATGTGAAGAGGAGGTGAACGGGCCAGTTAGCACTCGAGTTGGCTTTTCGGTGATATGCTTTTATCCCGGAGACACTGTCCTAACAGTATTTTAATTATTCGCTAATCATGCTTATTCTGCAACAGTTAATGTTGCTGCCTTTATCCTCTGAACCTCTTCTGTGTTTCCTCTCGTTTCCGGGACCTTGCGATGCGTTATTGCCTAGGGTGCCTGGTCGGACTTGGGTAGCCGGTTGCTCTCTTTGACGAGATCGTTTACACTAGATATTTCTGATATCTCTCCCGTGAGTAGTTTTGCCATTAGCCTTGCTCCAAGAACTTTGCAGTTTGTTGTGGAGTGGCCCTTTGATTGGTGGAACTTGCAGAAGGCATTTTCGTCGTAAGCGACGTTTTGAGTCAAAGTGTTTCCCGATGTCCTTCCTTGTTCGGACGATGTGTTTATGGCATAGTTATGCGCTCCTGGAAGGTCCTCTCCTTTGTGATCGACGTACTTGTCATTGTGAGTGTTTTTCTTTTTTGACTTCTGCTCCGAGAGAGCATCTTTTGTGGAGACCTTGGTTGGCTTATTATTTTTTGACAGAACTTTCATATCTTCTTCGACGTTAATAAAATATGTGGCTTTGTTCAAGGCGTCCTGAATCATATCTGATTTTTCGAGAGCTATCCACTTTTTGAACTTAGATTTTTACCAAAGAGTTTTGTGGAGTGCGTCCATGGCTACCTTGTTGCTAATACTGATGACTCTCAACATCACGATCTTGAATTGGTTCATGAAGTCCTAGTGAGATTCATCTTCTTTTGAGCGAGGCTTTAGAGATTAATGTTAGAAGTTTCCGATGAAGTTTTGATTTAGTCGAGAATACCGTTCGAGGGCCACCCCTTGGAGATGTTCGATGAACAGGAGGCAAAAACCAGTGTTTTTTCTGCCTTCTCTTAGTTTTGAACTTCCCATCTTTATCTAGAAAGTTTGTAGGAGGGCTTTCGGATCAGTGATGTCATTGTACATCGGGATTTTGACTTTTCTAGGATCTGAAATCCGGGCATTAGTTATACGATCTGTGCATGGAGTTTTTCGAGCCTCCTTGAGGCTTCAGTCGATCTTCGGGGTCGTGCTAGTAGCATGGTGCATTCGCGATTTTACCGCTTGTATTTCTGCTGCAGTTTTCGCGAGTGATTCACAGAGATCGTTGATTGCATCAAAATCATCATAAGTAGCCTTATGAGCTTGTCAGTTTTTATTATTTGTGATCCGAGCTTGTTCGTCGGCTTGTTTCTCTTTCTATGCCCAAAACATA
This sequence comes from Iberis pinnata, assembly GCA_900406425.1. NCBI lineage: Eukaryota > Viridiplantae > Streptophyta > Magnoliopsida > Brassicales > Brassicaceae > Iberis > Iberis pinnata. The sequence goes on from OVBE01000974.1 coordinate 13,552, forward strand.
TTTTCTTCTTCCTCGGTCATGGGCTTATCGAGTCAAGAATTTTGCCAGGTCGAACGGTCGTTAATCCTCCTAGGATGTACGTCGGCATCTTCGTCCGACTCTTTGGAAAATTCACTAAGCTCTACACTGACTCGTCGGCTTGGTTACTGTCCGTTCCCTCGCTGAGAGGTGGAAAGTCATTGGTGGTTTTGAACATCGCATCAGGACTCGTCTTGTCGGGCTTTTCTCCCAACTGCTCCTTTTGCGTGTTCTGCATACTATCGAGCGGACTCACAAAATCAAGTCTTCTTGGTTGTTCCGCGTGGGAAGATGGCTCTGGTTTTTGCAGTTATGGTGTCAACCTATTTTGCAAGAGAGCTCGTCAATTTACATTGTTCTTTAGGCTTCTTTTCGAGTATCGAGAACATCTTTTTAATCTCCTCAAACGCTGCTGTGTTTGCATCAGCGTTGACTGCGGTGACATTTGTTGGCGGAGTTTGTTCAACGTTGTCATTTGGTGGAAGACCGTCACGAGCTGGTTGGTCGTTTTGATTTTTTGTAGTTATCTCTGAACTTGTTGTTTGACGTGAAAAAAACACTTGCCCCCTCCTTCTAGCGCCAAACTATGGGAAACAAAATTCGCACTATCGATTTCCGTTAATCAAACGATTTTAAGATCAGAAAACAATTAATAATAATAAAGTATGGAATAAAATATACAAAAAGAGAAAAAAGGGGTTTGCTATTCTGAATCGTATGAGCGTTTCACAACAGGTGATAAGCCTTGGCTACGTGCTAATAAATTCAGAAAAATAACCCTAAAACTAAAGTATTTCGATGCAGAGTGTTGAAATAATCCCCGAGCTCTTCCTCCTCACATCTCTTGTATAGACTTCGTAGCTTGTCTGTTTTCCTTTTCGTCCTCCGATTCTTCTATGAAAATCTTCCTTTTTGGATTCTTTCCATTTCTTTATAGCTTGGGGGAACAAGCTGTCACAGTCATCATACTCGGGCCGAATTCTCACATAGAATCATAAGTGGGCCATTTCTCGCGTTTTAGTCCTCGTCGGGCCGTTATGAGTTCGGGGCAATTTTACGATTTCTATCGGAGAATCAGTCTCATACGGCGATACGCTATGGACTTTGCAACACGTTAGCCGTTACCTTTTCGTATGATTAATTGGCACAAATACATTTTTATAATTTTTCTGGAGAATGATATCTTTAATCGTATAGTCGAGGTAATCATCAGCGTTTAGGTTAACCGTTATTGTTTTATACGATTAAAACTGATACGAAAGGTTTTCATGATTCTTTTCCAAAGCGTAAGAAAAAATCGTATAGCTACGGTAACTTTGGTGTCTAAGATAACTGTTATCGTTTACATCATTATTTAAGAATTTATACGAAAAGAATAAGTTTTACGATTTTGGTCGCAGAATTCCAACGGAACCTCGGATTGATACAAGAGACGAGAGATTCGAAACGAAGTCAGCTTACCATTGGCGAGCTTGAACACGCGTTGTTCAGCTAGGTTCAGATCGCTAGTTGGCGAGCTGAACTATTAAAATCCAGCTCACTAGTTGGCAAGATGAACATGTGATGTTTAGCTCGCTATAAAATGTTAAGGTTCAGCTCTCCAACCGTCGAGCTAAGTATGGCTTCAGCGTACATGTCCTCGTTTGTTTTGTAAACAACGTTAAGAGCCTGAAACGTTTATCGGAAAGTCTTGACTTACTTGTCGTGGTCTTTAGTTTTTTGCAAACGTTTACCGTAAGTGAACCATCTTTCCTCGTTAAAAACCTTAGTGATAGGATAACCCGATGGAACAAAACCATCTTGACTAAGGATAAAAGAGTACGAAGATGGTCGCTTAGCTGTTCGACAACTGTTGTATGTTTTTTCCGAAACATACTTTCGGAAGTATTGTGACTTTGGTTTACATGTTCCTTTGATTCGGATTGTAGCGATTCAGTGAGGCATTAATTTCGTCGTGACCTATTTTGACCCCAACAATTTACAATAAAACAAGTTGTCACTAATTCATCTTATGTTTAGAAAATATAATATCACAGATTCTAACTTACATAATTGTCATAATTTTTTCTCTAATTGGTGTCTATTTCTTTGTCTAAAAAGTCATGACTGTTAAGGATAATTTAACGTAGAAATTACGTCTCTAATTGTGGTAAATTTAGTCACTACAAGTTTTGTCATAATATTATGAATAAACGATTACAAATTAATAAATTTGTCATAAAACAGTTAATAAAGCGTCACAAATTTGTGTCAAAAATTTTTTGTAACTAAATTTTGTTAGTATAACTTCTTTTTCTAGGGGGTTAAGTTATTTCGATTTTCCATTGATCTATAATGGTTATTTCATTCCATTTTAATGGTTTAAGTATATTTGTATATGTTGGAGTATTTTACTATGAGCACCTAAAATTGTTGTTTATCCTTTATTATCTTGTAATTAAAATATTGGGTTAAATTAAGAGGTTCATTATTTAAAATAAATTCAATAAAATAATAAAGGATGATTTCCATTCTAGTGGACTTTTCAGAGATGTAGTTAAATTATAGCAACTTGCGGATGATTTTACCCCCAAGGGAAGAGATAAAAAAAATTTGGCCGACATTACCCTTAACATATGCCCGCTTGAAATACAATCTCGATAAGCAGCAAGTGTATTATGTTCATCAACAAACAGTGTCAAAACATGGTCATTGGATGAAAAAGTGAGTAACGAATCTGGACGGTTCAGAAAACATAGGAGCGCATGTGCTCTGCTCACTAGGTGATACGACTAAAAGTCAAAACTTGTTGTTTTGCCACATGTCTGTTCAAACTCTCCTATTTCAGAGGACTAGAAAACTCAGATTATCGAGAACAGATTCAAGGCATTGTATTCAATGTTTTGAATACCGTTGTACATAAATTTCAGTTTCAGAGTACTAAACTGAGCAGATTCTTATCAGTGTTGGTACGTAGCTGTAGGGATCATGTACACATAATGAGGATGGAAGGCTATAGAATGGTAATATGCGGGATGCAATATTGTTCTTTAAATGGGGAGTGGGAGTTCATCGTGGACAAAGAAATGATGTCCCGTTTCATTTGTATAAAAAGAGTTGACATATTGGATGATGTACGCTCGGTGATGAGATTGGAGTTCGGTGAGAAAGGTAACTGTAAAAAAACAGTAAGTTAAAGCTATTGGTCGTGAGAATGTTCGACGGGGTGTCGGGGTGCTAAAACACCTCTGGTCATTATAAATTGCGATTGTTTTCTAGTTGTGTTTGCACGGTACACCGAGAACTAATGAAGAGAAAATTTTGTTTGTCCAGTTCATCTTGGTGAGAGATGAAGAAGGAACGTTAGATAAGTTTAAGGAATGTACAACACCCGCCCGTAACAATGTTCATGTTGAAGTTTGGCCAGATGATTCGGTTCTACTAGCGCACGTGAAATCAATAGAAGAAATCCTAATAACAATAAAAGAATATGGGAAACGGCGAGTTAGTAGTGGGGCGTGAACTATTAATAGAAGAAATAGAGATATATGAATTCGAAAAAGAGTTTTGGGAACCACTAGTGGAAAACCAATATGGTGGTTCAGATGCACTCGACATGTGGATGCTTTTTTTTTAAACCAAAAAGGTACGCCAGACACCAGAAGTGTGTATCCATATGTACAAGGAGCGAATGTACATAATGCAAATGCACCTGATGAGTATGAGTTCGACATCCCTCCTATGTATGATTATACCACGTATAACCACAAAAGCATCCCAGATTTGGATTTGGAGGAGGGTGTTACCAATATCGGGGTAGGGAGTAAATATAACTCAAAGGTTGATTGCCATATAGCTTTAGGAATATATGCTATTAAGAACATGGTTCAATTTAAACGAAGGACCACAAAACCAAACTATTTCATCAAATGCAACACACAAGAAGATAGAGAGAAAATATTATGAGATAAAAAGGCATGTTTGGAACACAGATTCTCTATGAAATATGCAATGGATATAAAAAACATGCAACTTCACTCGTACTTGCAGTTGTGTACAAAGCAAAATACGGAAATTCTTTAACTAGCTCGAAGTGTGAGTTACAACGTATGATTTTGGAAGATTTGAGGGTGTCCGCAACATAAATGAAATGCTGGAGGACAAAGAAGGTGGCTACGGGTGTAGTGAGCGGTTTGTATGAGAATGAGATTGCTAAACTTGCTGAGTATATGTAATGCCTGAAGCTAGAAAACTTTGGTACTATTTTTGATTACGAAAGTGACATAGATGAAGATGGACGAGAAAGCTTTGTTTATTGTCTATACCAATTGGAGCGTCTATAGATGGTTTTAGAAAGCTGAGACTTCTACTTGTGGTTGATGGAACCCATTTGGGAGGTAGGTACAAAGAAGTATTGTTGACAGCTTGTGGGCATGCACTAATTTCCAAGTATTTTTGCTTGCTTTTTCAGTAGGGACAACGAGAATGATGAATCATGGACATGGTTCAGGGAGAATATTGAAAGAATTATTGCAGACCGCCCTAGCCTAACAATTATATCAGATAGAGCCCTATCTATATATAAGGCAAAGGCGCGTATTTTCCCTCAAGCATGCCATGCTACGTGTCTTGCTCATTTGCAACAAAATATGATAGCAAAATTCCATAGCAGGGGACTAGTTGACATGGTCAGACAAGCAACATGTGCGTGGAGAGTATGTAACTTTAAGTTAATTTTTGACAACCTGAAGATGAGGAATCAGCATGTGCAATATACTTAGCCAATTTGGCCTTTAGCAAAAATCTAAATCATAAGTGTAATTTACATACTCTATTAAATCAAGCATGTTGACCCAACCATGATGGTCCTTCTAGTGACACTTCACTGTTGTAGTGGCATTGACCCAGAGGACCTCCTGATCAAAGTCATCACTTCATATCCACACGCTCAAATGGTTGAATCAACATAACATATACTTTTAACAAGGGTACATACTATTATAAATGATCACCTCATTAGTACCAGAGTGCATGTGCCCGCCTTCCAATTTCTTAATTTGGCGCACCACCGCCTGTGTTCAATGGTTCTTTCCCCATACCATTTTCAGTTTACGTAGTATGTACCTAGGTTGGAAGAGTAAATGTATGTACACGAAATTTATTAATGCGTCAATGTATGTACGACTTGTTTGAAAATGGATGATTTGATATTGTGTTTTTCCCATACAGTTTGAGTAAAGAGCTGAAGTCTCTGTTCTTCTTCCACCTCCATAGATTCTCCTTGTATAACCATAGCACAAGAATAAGAGGGCTTTGGAAGCCTTGGAACCAGAAAAACAGAAATCCACAACCGTAATCATCGGCGAAATCTAAGATCGATTAACTTTATATCATGTTTATATTTGAGATTTTAGCTTTACATCAATGATTTTTGTAGTATGGATATAGCTAATGGAATCCCAAGGAAGTTTTTGTGTGGCTAAAGAACAATCATATTGACGGCGCATACACCACAAAATGTTAGAAGAAATGTCCACATATGTGTTGCAAGCTCAGATCAAGATCATATATTCAAGTGCTCACAGAAGCACATCTTGAAGTATTTGAAATTTTGGTTGGCATGCAAACATCGATGGAGCAAGGCTTAGCAGAGATAAAGAATGAGATTCTGGAGACGAAGAAAGAAATCATCAATGTCATCTTGGTATTCAAATGTCTCAAATCTAAGTTCGAGTGAGTTTTTTCTCTATCTTCAATGTCGTCGTGTGATATGATCCTGAACAGCACTAAACTAAAACTTCAGGAAGCAGCTTTGGATCAAGGAGTTTAGGAGCTTGAAGATAAGGATAAGCTTGTAGATAAGAAGAGCTTGGAGTTCCAAGCTAGAATAATAACAAGATTAAAAGCTAAACAATATGTTGGAACATTAGGACAAATATCAAGAGGAAAGAAGAAGAGAATAAAAGTCTTGGACTTGAAGCTACACTTCAACAACTTCTCTATACTATCTTGGGTAGTCTAGTGTGTACTAGTCCAATCACATTGGTTGTGATACAAGCTACCTAAATATTCATCAAGAAAGATGTTGTGGCTTGCACTCTTTTCCTTGGTTTGGTTTTGTCCCATTGGGTTTTCCAAACAAGGTTTTTAATAAGGCTTGTTCACAACACTTATACAAAAGCCTCTTGGTGAATTTTAAGCCCATTTCTATCCTTTTCTATCATATTTTTTGTTTTTAAAACTCAGTCTTCATTTAAACTTGCATGGGAGCCTTTAGTTTTAGTTATTATGTGATTTCCAAAAAGTTGTGCATGTACAACCTTCTTGTCTATATATTATGGACGAAAATAATGAAAAAATCATCAAACACCTTTCTACAAACCTAAGAATTCTCTATTGAATCTTGTTTGATCATTTTGGTCATGTTTATGTTTTGAATATGTTTCTTCAAAACAAGCCAAATTCATATAGTCTAAGAGTAATTCCACAGCTCTTAGAAGTATCATTCACTCCATTTCATTCCATCATCATCACAACCGTTGGAGAAGCATTCACGGACTTGATCCTCACACCTAAGTTCACATCAAGTGGTATCAGAGCTAATCTCCATCAACATGTTGTATTTTTCTGTTTTTGCAGTTTTTGACTAATCATATTATGTTCTGTCTTTTGAACTTCTACTTGATTAGATCATTGATACACTCAGGTTTTAACCCAAATATATTCACTGCAAGTGCACAGCAAATGCAGTAGTATATGAGGGATCGAATCCACAGAGACCAAGAAAGCATGACTCTCAATTTAAAAACGAATTAAGCTAAGAACTGATTAAAATGGTGATTGTACCCGAGAAATGAAAACAATGATAAAATAAAAACGATTGTAAAACGATTAACGAAAACGCGAGGAAATAGAGAATTTCGCAGGTATTCAGGTTAAAAGTCAAGGTTAACATGCGGGATTGATTACTGAAAATAATTCCCAACTCGAAAGACAATTATAGACTAATCTTCTCTGAAGTATTAGATCCCTATTCTCTAATTACTAAAGACAAACTCCCGCCGTATTTAGATAATTCGATCATGCATTTCAATTCAGATTCGATAAGTTCATAAGCTTCTAAGAAAATACTCCCGAAAGAAAAGACACTTATTCATCTAGATTAGATCAGAATTCTAAACCAAGTCCCTTTGAGTGTATAATTCTATGATCAATGAACCTAATTCATGCACTAAGAACAAATCTAGACTGAGAACCTAACAAATTTCAATCCATTCTATCAAACCCTAATGATTAACCTGGTGTGCCCTAGGAAAACCCTAAAACCTAACAAAGAGACTACTCATACATGATTGCAAGAACAGAAATCATAGATTGAGTAAACATTGAAGAATTAAAAAGCCAAATTGTATATAAAGAAATCATAGTTCATAAATCCTCTCAAATACAGATGTAGATCTCTTCTCTCTGGAACTTCAGCGATAAATCTTGTTCTAAAAACTTATTAAAACGTCCCTCTCTAAAATAATAAGCCAAAAGGGCTTTTTATAGTTTGAGAATAAAAGAGAATAAAATCTAAATAATAAAAAACTAATGACAGATCTTGAGGTCAAATGCGTCTTTTAGCTCGTATTTCCTTCACTTCGACAAAGGGATTGATCGATCCAATTATGGATCGATCAATCTAAGCTTCCAGGGATCGATCGACCGATCTCAACTTTCGCAAAACTTCATGTGCTTTGGATCGATCTATGGATCGATCTATCCATGCTTGGATCAATCGATATGTTCTTGTCCGAGATTTAGACTAATCGTTCTTCAATTGCACTTGAATTCTTCTAAAAATCATCATTTTTGCTCCAGAACGTCCCAAACACCGAATTTCCTGAAAACATGCTAAAAACACAAGGAAAACACTCGGATAACACTAAATAAAAGGTACAATTACCGACTAAAAGGTGTTAAATCCGAGTGATGTCAACTCCCCCAAACTTAGATCTTTGTTTGTCCTCAAGTAAAGCAAAAACCATATCTGAAAAAGAGGTTTGAAAAGGACTACACAGGAACTCTCAGAATCTCAGCAACCCAAGTTCAAACATCAAAAACCACAAGACACCAATCCCAAACAACCACTGCAAATTAACTGTTTACCACCACATAACCAATGACATGCTTCCTACTCTAAATCACAAATCAATCAAACCATCAAATCATTTCATCCAGCTCTCTACATTCAAATTAGTACAAATAGTGCGTTCTTGCCTATGGGGTATCGATCAATGCCCGCTAAAGAATCTTTTTTATCAAAGAGCCCATACCTAACAAAGTATCCAACGACTTCTTGTCCTGACCCTTTTTCCCCCTTTCTCACTTCTTTTTTTTTAATATTTTCGCACTTTTCTGCGTTTTTCTTTCTATTTGAAAGGTTCGCACTTTTATGCGTTTTTCATTTCTTTCTTACTGCTTTTTTTAGCAGCCCGACAATGACTACAGAGTTTTAGGTCACGCTTTCAACACTTTTTATAAACCATTTTTTTAAGGGAGGGAGAGAAAGGATATGGATCATACTGAAAGAACTTGTCGGTTTTACAGAGAGCTGAAGAGAAAAATACCCAGCTTTCAATGTATTACCAACACCATAAGCAAGAAAATTAAGATCAAATTTAAGTCATATCCCTATAGAGCTAGCATCAAATCATTAACAATCCAAAAGACCGGAACTTTCAAAAGCATAGAAATCAGTCAATGGGGTTCCAATCCTAAGTGCAGCAGTCAATCTAAGTCAGTAGTCAAGTAGTGAATGATATATAACTTACATCGGGTTAGTAGTCATCATAGAGTCTGGTCATTATACCTTCGACTTGACTAGACTCATGTAACAAAACGAAAAATTTGAAAATTTTCGCCAAAATAACAAAACACCAAAATAATGTTAGTAATTACCATATCCCCTCCCGCAGACTTACTTTACATTGTCCCAGTGTGAAAATAGATCCTGAAAAAGGAAAAATGATCAGAATATAAATAAGTCAAAACACTAAAAAAAAAAAAAAAAAAAAAAAAGCAAAAAGGAAAAAAAAAAAAAAACCAAAAAATAANTGATCAGTCTGAAGCCTGCCCCGAACTGCCAGCTCTTCTCGCTCTATGAACCAAAGGTTCCTCGTCCTCATCAATCATATCCTGATGTGGTATGAAGCATGCTGGTCGTCTGATTTCCGCTAATGTGCTCCATATCCTATGAACCATGCTTTGGGTCCTCTCAGCATCATCTGATCGTCTCGGCGTCCGTGAAGTCGGGTCGTCGAGGTGGAAAATCATACTCACTGTAATCGTCAGGTAGGATAGGTGAGTCATCCTATGGACTAGGGTCCCGCTGCTGTCTATGAGTGGACCGCCTACTACGAACCGACCCTCGGGAAAGTCGCGATGCGTCAGGTACGGGTGCAGCCCCATCAACCAAACGATCAGCTCCCAGAAGAAAACGAATGTTCTCCAAGGAAGTGAAGCTAGTGAGATCCTGTTGCGGCAGCTGGATCTTGCACCTCTGACCTCCCGAGTGCAGAAAAATGTAGGCTCTGTCCTTGGTGAACCACCTGGTCAAGAAAAGATAGGACCAATCCACGCGGTTGCTTGACGTCTCTAAAGTAAACAACCCAAGAGGAATCCCGATATAATGCAGAACCGGGGTAACTAGGCTACCCATCACCTCAACCCGGGTCGGGTTCCTCAGCGCGTCTAGCTTCCGTCTAGCTAGGATCTTAGCGAAAATCCATCCAATGTTGGCATCATGGCGAACCGAATCCTGGTCAACCTCATAAGTTACCATCGTATGATGGCATATAGAAAAATAGAGGAGCTCAAGCTCCTGGGAACTGACCGCTACCACTTCTGACTTCCCGAAGAAAGTGCATCCCAATACCTTGAGTGCAACGCGGACAGCCGGGTTACCGATACCGGTAAGCTTTGCCTCCCGAGACTCATACCGCCCGTGTGTAACAACTTCCCACAAATCCGTGTAGGAGTAGAAGTTGGGCAACTCAGGTAGGTTCCCTTCCGCTCAGAATCCGAAAATGGGACCGAACTCTACCATCAGAATCTTGTAAAGAATACCGCAGCAAAAGAATTGTACCTCTGATTCTATGATGTATGGGATCCACATATCTGAACCGAGACTAACGATGCAGAATGAGGCTAAGAATTGCCTCGCGAGATCAGGATAGAGAGGGTAGTCTCAGAACGGGAAAGTTCCAAGACCCATCCGGTGGAAGATCTCCACAACATCACCATTTACTCCCAGCGCCGTTGATAGGTTAAGAATTTAATCCTAGTTTATTACTGCATAGAACAGTTCAATGTAGCAAAGATAGGGTATCGAATCCACAGAGACCAAAACAGTACATGATTCAGTTTCAATTCAAATCTGGCTAAAGCAAGAATAATAAGATTTATGGTTATCAAAACAGTAAATTAAAACAGTTTAAAACTTATAAGATAAAAGCGTTAGGCATCAGGGAAACCACATCTAATCAGGATTGAAAGTCAATTTATCATGTAGGGATTTTCTTTGAAAATAGTTCTCAACATGAAAGACAATAATGGAATAGTCTCCTCCCGGAGTATTAAACCCTATGTTCAAATTATCAGAGACAAACTCCCGCCGTCTTTTAAATAATAGAACATGGATTACATATTAGATTCAATTGTTCATAAGCAATTAAGACAATACTCCCGCAAGAAAAATCACTTATTCATCTAGACTAGATCCAACTTCTAAACCAAATCCATTTGTTTTTATCAGTCTAATATCAATGAACTAGTTAGCTACTCTAATTAATGCATTAATAATAAGTCTAGACTAATAACCTAACAATTATTACCCCTTATGATAAATTGAACAATCAAACCTTGAATTCCCTGGGAAAACCTAAAACCTAACTATGGAACTACTCAGACATTGGCAGGCAAAAACAATTCAATATCAAAGAAGAACACATATTTAAATTAAATATAGATATATAAAAGGGTTCAGAAATCTTCTCCCAAATACAGAGTTTCAGAATCTCTTCCCCCTCAGTAATTTTCTCATAAATAAAATAAAGCTTAAGTTCTAAAGGCCTAAAACACATTATATTTATAGGCTAAAAAGTTAAAATAATAAATTATGGAAAACTTGATAGGCTTGAGGACTTGATTTTCTAATTTGGAAAACTTCTTTTTCTTCTCGGGGGTTATGCTTGATCGAGCAAGGGTTTGCTCGATCGATCATATCGCATTTTTGCTTGATACTTCTTCTTTTGCTAGATTGATCTTCATCTTCGGATTTTCCAGGAGCATTTGCTCTATCATGCATGTCGTTAATCATCTGCTCGATCGATCCAAAGCATGCTCGATCGTGCACTTCTGTCTGGCACTTCTGAAATCTTCTGAAAACTTCTGAAATGCACCTATTTGCTCTGAATCGACCCGAACACCTAGAATATTGAAATTTTCCCAAATATGCAATAAAAACACTCGGAATAATGCATAATACCAAACATAAATGCCCACTATTATGCATTAAAACCGATTAATATCAGCCGCCAAAGTCTCATGATTGGCGAACCTGGTCGACTCCAGTGAGCTCTTGATCAAAGCATTGTAAAACATGGAATCGAATTGATCCCATTTATCGCTGAACTTTTTCTCATTCCAACCCTTGTGAGTCTTGAGTTGGGAAACTACCAAATCTAGGCGGCCGTTGTTGAAACACGTCCTTGGTTTCCGAGGCCATGGGGATTGAGTGAACTTTGGATCAAGGATCATATCTACTTCTTCAACCTCCTTGTTGTTGGTGCTGCTGCTAGCGACCTCTTTCCCCTTTTCTTTAGCGGTTGCTTTTGTCTTCTTTGCCATGGGCAGAACTTGAGTGATTGGTTTTGCGGTTGAGTTTTCTTAGTGGTTTGGCTCAAAGTGGATCGCCTTGTCTTGATATTGCTGGTGGACCTCCTACGTCACTCTTGTTTCCGGAATCATCTGAACCGTATTGAAAGTTACATGAATCCATCCTGAAAAGAAAAAGAATTATGTTGAGTTTTGAGAGATTATCTCCTGAGATTAAAAGAAGAATGAGAAACTTAAGAAAGATTGAGAGTGTTCGAGTGTAAGAGACTAAGAGATCTTAAGAGTGAGAGTATAGTGAAGAGGGATTATTTCTCCCAACTTATTCAAACAAATCGGCTCTTACAAGGTTTATTTAGGGAATCCTTAAACATCCTTGAATCGCCCTAAAGAGGTAATAAATAAGTTTCCTAGGTAAAACAAATTGAAAATGGTAAAAGGTAAAATGATAAAGCACATTAGCGCATGTACGGTCCGTACATTGGGAATACTAGCCGTTACCGCATTGTTTTTGAACCAACGGTAGGATCCTCGGCCAATCTTCATCTAACGGTCATGATATGAGGTCTAGAATCTTCTATGCTCCATATGGCTCGAGTGGATCCGGTTTGGTGGTCGGATCCTTAGTTTTGGCCGAGAATCTATCTTTGAAGTTATGCGCAAGTTTTGGATGGACAATACACATATACAGTCTTCTAGCTCGATCATTCGTATTATCAGTTCGGCCGTCCTTCGACACTCCGCATTTTTGGATCGGGCTACCGCGAACATACGCATCCTTCTTTGTTCATGGCCTAGTTTTCCGCATCAGTTTACTAGGACATGTTCCGATAGCCCATAATATCCAGATAGCCCGATCTACGCCTAAGTGTGTCCGGTAAGGTCCGAATGCTTGTATGGCTTATTCTGACCCGATCCTGATGATGCGCATAATCCGATGACTCCATCATGCGTATTTTCACCTGAACTGACCCGACTGCCTGCGTGACTTATTATAACTGATGTCCGATATTTTGCATGACCCGATGGCTCGTGTCATGCGTATTTTGACCTGGTTGTCCGCTTGGCTTGATATGCTTGTTCTGATAACTTGTAATCCACGTCTTTGGCCCATGCTTACATTTTCACCTTATTTAACGATCCGATACTTTGGCTTGGACAGATTTTCCTAGTCTCAACACTCCCCCTCAAGTTTAACCGTGGTGAATGGTCAAACTTGAATCCGTGAAATCCAAGCCTCATTAAAACCTTTAGAGAGAAAACCACTTGGGATAAAACTCCCTAAAGGAAAAAGAGTACAAGGTTTCATGGGTAAGGAAGTCCACTTCATGAATGTATTTGGTAGATGATATGAATCTGACCGGCACTAAACTAGAACTTGAGGAAGCACCTTTGGATCAAGGAGTTTATGAGCTTGAAGATAATGATAAGCTTGTAGAGAAGGAGACATTGGATTTTCAAGGTGGAATAATAACAAGATAAAAGGCTAAACAACTTGCTGGAGCATTATGACAAGTATCAAGAGGAAAGAAGAAGAGAATAAAAGTCTTGGACTTGAAGCTACACTTCAACCACTTCTTTATACTATCTCAGGCAGTCTAGTGTGGTGATAATCCCATCACATTGGTTGTGATACAAGCTGCCTAGATAATCATCAAGAGAGGTTGGTTTTGTCCCATTGGGTTTTCCAAACAAGGTTTTTAATGAGGTTTGTTCACAACACTTATACAAGAGCCTCTTGATGATATTTAGGCCCATTTCTATTCATTTCTACCTTATTTTTGTTTTTAAAGTCAGACTTTATTTAAACTTCGATGGGAGCCTTTTGTATTAATTGTTTTGTGTATTTCCAAGAAGCTGTGCATGTACAGCCTTCTAACTTTATACTTGGGTCGAAATTATCAATGAAAAGCATCAAAATATTGTCTAAGAACCTAAGAATTCTCTCTTGAATCTTAGTTGATCACTTTGGTCTTGTTTATGTTCAAAATCTGTTTCTACATAACAAACCAAATCTAGATAGTCTAAGAGTCATTCTGAAGCTCTTAGAAGTATCATTAACCCCAATTTTGTTTCCTTAACATCACAACCATTAGAGAAGCATTCAGGGTTTTAATCCTCACACCTGGGATCACATCAAGTGGTATCATAGCTAATCTCCATCAAAAGGTTGTGTTTTTCTGTTTTTGAATCATCATATTCTGTTTTGTGTCTTGAACTTCTACTTGCTTAGATAATCATGAAATTGAACTATATTATGCTTAAGTCTTTTACTTAGTAAATAACAAGTATATTTTGAACTATATATCACTAGGTTTTGATATGTAGTTGAAGCAAAGCGAATCTGTCGATTGTCACTATGTTTTGACTGTTCATCTTATGTTGAATCTGTTTGTGTTTAGATCATTGATGTACTGATTTTTTGAATGATTAGAAGCATGATTAGGAGTTTTATCAATAGAGTTAAGTGGATTTGATGCAAAATATGTCCTAATGTTGATTAAGAACACAATCTGAATCTGTATATGAATATGTTTTGACAACTATTCTGATTTTTTATAATCTCTTGTTTCAAGCTCTCTTTCATCATTAACCCATTGTAACTTGTATGGTGTTGGTCTTTTTATGAGTTTCAAACCAAGTTTTTCCACCATGGTTTCAATTGCAGCATTTGTACAGCTTCCTCCATCTATCACTAAGCTACAGACCTTGGCTTGAACCATACAACAAGTGTGGAGTAGATTCTCTCTTTGCTCATCTCCAACAGTCTTGGTTTGTAGATTCAGTGTCCTTCTTGTGACAAGTAATTCTCCTTGATGAGGAATTTCCAAAATTTCTTCTTCAGAATCTGATTGTTCACCTTCTGATTCCACCTCTCCATTATCTCTAATGAGTATCACCTTTTTGTTGAAACAACTATTGGAGTAATTTCCATAACCTTTACATTTGAAGCATTGAATATTCCTGGTTCTAGAGGTAGTGGCTGCTTCTTTTCCTTTAGCACTTTGATCCTCTATCTTTGGTTTAGAGAAAACTTTGGAATCCTCTGGCTTATCATCTCTTTGATAGTATGAGTTGCAGAAACCATAGCTTGCCTTGTATCCTTTTCTTTTGATTTGTTTCTCAAACATGATTGCCTTGTGTAGAAGTTTTTCCATCTCTACATAATGATGGACTTCTAATTTGTCAATGATTTCTCTATTTATCCCACCCATGAATCTATCCATTGTTGCTTCTCTATCCTCTTGAATATCAGCTCTTAGCATAAGAGTTTCCAGCTCTTTGTAATACTCTTCAACTGATATACTTCCTTGGGACAAAGTTCTGAGTTTGAAGTGCATCTCCCTATGATTATAGCTTGGAAAAATTCTCTTCCTCATGATTATCGTCATTTGAATCCATGATTCAATAAGAAGATCTCCTGCTCTTCTTCTTCTTGTAAGTAAGTTATCCCACCAACTCAATGCATAATCTTTAAACTCAGTAGGTGCAACCTTCACTTTATGTTTAGTGGTGTAGTCTCTACAATTGAATACAATCTCAAACTTCGTTTCCCACTCTAAATACTCTTCTGGATCAGTAGTCCCTTTAAATTTAGGAATCATCAGTTTCAAACCACCAAGAGGGTCATTGGTTGTGGTTTATCTCCTCTGCCTTGTCTTCTTCTTCTAGAGCCATTGGATCGGTTTGAATGGCTGTAATAACTTTCTGTGGCAGATTGGTTAGGAGTTCTTCTCTCACGATCACAATGTACAACTTCAGCCCTGAAGTTCTCTAGTCTTTCATCCAAGAAAGCAGTCATTCATCTCCCATGATTCCTATTCAAATTCAAACAGTAAACCAGTAAAGTTGCTCACCAAAACATAAAATATCAGAATACAAAAGGATTTGAAGTTCTGGTTTTCAACAGATTTCAGAATTTTGCATTCAATCCAGATTCTTTCCTCTACAAATTTCGTGGATTAAGACTTGTTATCTAGTAATTTAAACACTCGGTCTAGGTAGTTATGACCCTATTAAACGCGATTATAACAAGATTTCAACTTTGGAACAGATTTGATCTATGAAAAGTTAAAACATATTGATACTGAACATATTCGTTTTGCTTCAACAACAAATCAAAACCTAGTGCAATATGGTTCGAAATCTACTTAATATTCACTTAATCAAAACCTTAAGAACCATATTGTTCAATTTTGTGATGATCTAAACAAGTAGAAGTTCAAGAGACAAGACAAAATATGATGAGTCAAAAACTACAGAAACAGAAAAATACAACCTTTTGATGGAGATTAGCTCTGATACCACTTGATGTGATCCTAGGTGTGAGGATCAAGTCCCTAAATGCTTCTCCAATGGTTGTGATGTTAAGGAAACGAAATTGGGGTGAATGATACTTCTAAGAGTTGCGGAATGACTCTTAGACTATCTGGATTTTGCTTGTTATGTAGAAACAGATTCATAACATAAACAAGACCAAAGTGATCAAAAAAATATTCAAGAGAGAATTCATAAGTTTTTAGAAAAGATTTTGATGCCTTTCAATGATAATTTCGACCCAATTATAAAGAAAAGAAGGTTGTACATGCACAACATCTTGGAAATACACAAAACAATTAATACAAAAGGCTCCCATGCAAGTTTAAATGAAGTCTGACTTTAAAAACAAAAATAAGGTAGAAGTGGATAGAAATGGGCCTAAATATCAACAAGAGGCTCTTGTATAAGTGTTTTGAACAAACCTCATTAAAAACCTTGTTTGGAAAACCCAATGGGAGAAAACCAAACCAAGGAAAAGAGTGCAAGTCACAACACCTCTCTTGATGATTATCTAGGTAGATTGTATCACAACCAATGTGGTTGGATTAGCATACACTAGATTGCCCTGAATAGTGTAAAGGAGTTGTTGTAGAGCTTGCTGGAATTTAGCTTGTCTTGATCTAGTCATTGGACCGATTGGAACACTTAACTGTTTATCTCTTGCTTCCTCAGGTTCAAGCTGGTTCTTCTCCTTAGTTCCATTGTTGGCCAAGATCATATCATATATGCCCTGTGATATGTATACCTATATGTTAATGTATGGATTTCAAAGATTATATATGGTTGAACTTTACATGTCAGGTTTGTTTGCGAGAAAATTTTTGAATAATTGGAAATTGGATTCGTCTATGAGATTAATTGGATTGTAAATTTCTTGTTCAATGACCAACTTTAGTTTCCGCACCAGGTGTCCAATGCATTATTTAATTGCTTTAATTTCTTGTTGAGTGACCATCTTTAGTTCACGCATCCAGTACTGTTCAATGCATTCGTTAACTTTAACTTTTTGTTGAATGACCACCTCTAGTTTCTGCACCAGTCCAATGCATTCTTCATATATTAGCAGTTTAAAAATAACGAATAAAAGTCTGAATTTTCCAAAAAAAAAAATCACTAATTTAGAAGAGATTGAGAAGTTGCGAGCAAATAAAGAGAGAAACAGATAAATAAATAGAGAGATAGTCGTCGCTTCAAAATCACATAATTTAGAGTCATGGTTGCATGAGTACTGTTTTCGAGGTATACAGAAATATAAAGAGGTCTGCTGCCATATTCACTCGTGAACCTTGAATATTTTCATCTTTTATCCCATCGAAAACTACACCAAGCGCTATATATTCGACAAACTTTAATGGATACACCCCACAATCACCGCTTTGTGTATTCTGCAGAATGTTATCGCCTTTCTTCCTTCGGCACAAAAACTGTTGCCACGTAGGTTTTCGTAGATGGTGAGGAACAAACGCGTTCATCATCGCTGGGATCATAAGCATTAGCGGTTTAAATTCATCTACCACTCTCTTATCACGTTCGGGTGTTACATCTCCCATGATTGGGTCGTAGACATCAATCTTACCCAACAGCAGATTAGCGTGATGCGCCACCCAATAATTGCCTCCGACAATATGTACTCCGTACAAGTGTTGTACATCTTTTATCCACTTCAAGTTTGTTTGTAACTCCATTGGATACATGTTGTTTACTACATCTTCATAAATACTGTGAAATTTGTAGCATTTAGGTCCCAACTTGAACATATCGTAATTGAGTTTCATATTGTTTTGGAACCAACTATCAATAAACGCAATGCCTGGCGAAGGGAACTTGCATGGACCGTCGGATGAGGACTCTAAGATATGCAGAAATATGCTGTACAAAGAAGAGTAAAATATCATACCCAAGTAATGAAGAGTAAATAACTTAGTCGCCTAAATAAAATAACCTAGTCGTTAACTAAATACATTACCGAACAACCATCCATGATTAGCGTTTCTCTTTGGCCAATACTCTCTTTCAAGGGCTAGAACGTTGAAGAATGAACCCTCATCGTCAGCTTGACGTATATTTTGCTTGCCCCTGAACAAATATAACACATAAACAGTTTATTTAGAGAATGATGACAGAGTTATCAACAAATGGTGTTAAGGTCCATACTTGAATTTCTTTAGGTGTTCTTTAATTCTATGCAATTTCTCCATCTCAACAGGTGCTAGAGGATCATATATTGATGTTGAAGGATGACAATACTTCCTCATGCACGTTGTCGTCCCATTTGGCCCAATGCGAGGAAAAACTTGCCCCTCAGGAGCTTTTTTTGGAGATACTTGACCCACTTGGAGATAAGCGAATCCTTTCCTCACGAGGAGTTTTTATTATTGCCAACCTCAATCTTTCATCTTTTTCGTCATAAGATTCTGCCAACATTTCGTCCTGATTTTGTTGGCTCCCTAGAACAACCAAACTAGCATTTATTGTCTATTTCAGCTTCAGCTTAACTTTGTTTACATTTTCACGAGGTTTATGGTTCTTAGCCGCATTCTTCTTTTTATTCTTCTTAACTCTTCCGTCTTTTTATCAGCAACGTTCTTCTTGTTGCGCCTCGTCAAGGGTCTCTTAC
This sequence comes from Iberis pinnata, assembly GCA_900406425.1. NCBI lineage: Eukaryota > Viridiplantae > Streptophyta > Magnoliopsida > Brassicales > Brassicaceae > Iberis > Iberis pinnata. The sequence goes on from OVBE01000974.1 coordinate 32,363, forward strand.
CAGGAGAAACACCACTGAAATCAACGCTCTCACCAAGATCAACAAACGCCTTCGTCAAATCCTTCTTCACATCATTTGCCTTGTTAACTTCATCTTCCGAATTTAGTGTAGCCATAAAACGTCCGGCTTTTGCCTCACCAAGCTCCAAGTCCTGACTTTGTTTCTCCGAAAAACCTTTTTCAGGGGTCTTAACAATGTTTGGACTATTAACGAAATTTTGCTGTAGAATTTTTGGCGGCGAGTGATATGTTATAGATAGGGGGTTGGTTTTTTGAGATGTTATCATTATTTCCGGCAAATTCACGTACCCCCAGTTCTTTCAGACACACCTTGGCTGTCTCTATGATTAATTGAGGAAGATTCTTCTGAAACATCTGAAATGTACTGGCCACCTCCCGCAGACCAATAACCACTTCCTGCAAAGGACCCCCATTTTCCACCTCTACAATGACGTTTCCTTCTATGTTCTCCTTCTCTTTCCCTACATGAACATCTTTCTTCTGCTTTTTTGTTGGTAGATCGGTATCAACTTCTTTGTTTTTTTCCCTAATTTTCTTGTTCTCATTCCTCTTCACAACCCAAAGACCACTAACATAGCGGCCTGTGTATAGGTTTGTTTTCAAGTTCACAAGTTCAGGGTCATCTGCTTCATCTGGCCACTGAGGAAACAACTCTTCTAAAGACTCCTTCATAACCATATTCCTCATGCGCACCTTCACAAAGTAATCAATAACTCAGACTTAAAAATTCAAAAGGAACTCGGTCATCAAGTAAATAAAACAACTCATTCATCAAGGAAATAAAAACTATCTACCTCAAAACTCAGCCAAGAAGAAAATAACAACTCGATAACTCAGCAGTAATACAAGAGGTACAAATGTCTGAATATAACATAGCCACGGAATTAAAAAAACTCAGTCTGAAACATTACCTTCCCGTGATTTATGATCTCATCAGAGATGAAAGAATCAAAACTAACATGTTTATGACTTCCAGCCCATCCAAGAAGCGGAATCTCATCGTTTCTTAACATGTTCCCAAAATTCTCTCCAAAGCACGTGAACTAAACCATTGACTGTGTATTATTTACCATATGGACTCAACAACGTAATAGAATTAAGAAGAACTTAAAATGCAGCACAACCCCATGGATATGCCATCATAGCTTCATCGTCAAATAACATTTTTGCAGGTTTCAAAAGGTATCATAGAATTAGTACTCAGAGTATAAATACCAATGGCTTGCATGAATAACAGGCCCAACCAGTTGCGATTTTCTTTAGTCCATGTCCCATCCCACGCGGCAGAATCAACTCATCCCAGAAAGCTTCGTATTGCTCAGGTTCAGGTTAAAAATTTTCCGTTGGCAGTGGGTTTGTGTTTAACCCAGTTATCTCAGCAAATTTGTTTAATCCAAACCTGATAGGTTGATCATGAAAGATACTCCAAATCTCCTTCTTATTCACTCGTAGCTGTCTACAAAGTAGATAATGTACTATCTTAGCAAACCAAACGATCTGGCTATCAACTAGCTTGGCAATGATTCCAACAGGTAACGCCTTGAGCTCTTCCCACACATCATACCTATTGCTTCTCTAACTTCCGCGATGTCCCCCAAATGGACATTGTGATTTAATGATTTTTTTCAAGATTAGAAGCCCCTTCAGCGTATAGTATTTGAGGGGAATCTTGTGTTCGATATTCTAAGGCAGACATCTGATCATAAAAGGAAAAAATATAAATCAGCCGCTATGGCAAAAAAAAATCAGCCATAACATGATAACCCAACGCCTATATAAAAGAAAACTCAGCCACAAAATATATCAAACTCACCCATAAAAAGATATATAACTCACCCACGGTGGAAAAAAAAACTCAGTCATCTCAGAAATCAAACTCAGTCTTATCATTAATCAAACTCATTCGCAACATATATAAATCAATCGCAACTTACAAAAAATTTCACCCATCTAGAGAGGAGAGTGTGGATGCAGGTACCCCATATATTTTTAAAATTTTCTTTAGCATTTCAATTAAAATTAGAATTATGATCCTATATTTTGGTAAGTTTTATATTGGTTCCCCATTTAAAATTCTTTCTAGATTCGCCCCTACCGGTGGTTCTGAACGGAGGCAAACTCCAGCGATACAAAAATCCGACCGCCGCATCTGCTAATCCAATTTTGGGTAAAATTTTTGGTGTACAAAAAGACTCGCGAACTAAACGTTCACGACGTCCTGGAGACTCTAAACACCCGCAAATCGGAGAACCTTCACCAGACGCAAATGAGGTCGCCGAAATCAATTTGTCACTCAGGTTTTTTACTCGGTCTTGTTTTTTTAGGTTTGGTTAGATAATATTAAAATACATTTTGATTTGGTTAAGTTTTGGTTAATAAATTTGATTCGATTCGGTTAAAATAGTATAAAATAAAATTATTGTCGAACCGAACCAAATAAAAAAACTGAACTAAATTTAATAATTCACTAAATCGAACCAAACTAACCAAGTAATATCAACCAAAAATTGAACCTTAAACCCAAAATACAAGATCAAAAATCCGAATTAACCAAAAAACTCAAAACCGAAAAAATCTGAGTTCCATATCGAGTTTTTTTTTAAATTATGTCATTGCTAATGTACCATGCTATATTTAGTGTGGTACTAGAGAAATATTAAGATTCACACTATAATGGCGTAAGAAATAGCGTCCCATTGGAGAGAAAAACTCAAAAGGGACACGACATTTTGCCGTTATAGAGTCACGCTGGAGTTGGTCTGACGACTTTCTTGCGATTTAAGTAATAAAACCATACCAAAATATTTAAAAAATAGGTGACTTTATGTCCTTACCTTCTTCAATGTTGTTGGTGGAAGAAACATAAATTTGCCAAAAATTAATGACGAGCCTTCATCAATTAAAGGCAATTATAATTTTTCTTTTTCCCGTATTTAACCATTAATTTCTTTAAATGCACAAGTCACACTAAAAAATCCCGTCCAATTTCGCTCTTAATTACACAGGTCCCTGTCCGTAGTTTCCCCCCTGCCAATAGTACACTCGATGTGGTATATGGGATAAACTGAATGGTTTATGGTATTTTTTCTAAAGTCATTTCCTAATATGGTAATATCCATAAAAATCCCCAGTCTATGTTATTCAGAATCATATTTGTTATTACTTGCTCGTAACACAAAAATTAAAATCCATAGCTCAGTCGTAAGGTAAAATGATAGTAGTAAAGTAAGACAGACTCTGGCGTTTAGTAAACATTACTCATTCTAGTAAGCATAACTTGACCGTAAGGTAAGCATAACTCAATGTTAGTCTTCGATTAAACATGACTAAGTCGTAAGAGGTTTACCTCAGTCATTATGTAAAATATTCATAAGTCAGACATACACAAAGGATAAATTTCATAAATCAGACAAACATTTAATGTAACTTAGCCGTTTTGTTTCTTACTGTTGATAAACAATAACTCATCTGTTTCATATATTAACCTTGTATAATATGACTGAGCACTAATATCGAGAAATATTGATACCCGAGGCAAAAAAATTATTTTTACGCAGCTATGATGTGATATTATGATACCGAGGTCAAACCCTAGATGATGTCTACTAGTTTGTCATAGTATTACGCTGCTATGATGTAAATATTACGATATAAGGTCGAACCATAGATGATGTCTACTGTGTCATACTCCCTCCGTTTTTATTTGAATAAATTTCACACATAATAAAAAATGATAAATTTTGATTAATGCATTTTCTTGATAAATATACACTTTCCCATATAAATCAACCAATAATAATCAAATAATTCAAATATTTTCATTCAATACTTATTGAACTTTGTAAATGATTAATAAAAAATGCATACAAAATTGAAAAATCAATCATTTTGAAACTAAAAAAACATCAATCAAATAAAAATGGAGGGAGTATTACGCAGCTATTATATTAAACGAGAACTCAGCCGCATAAAAATAAATCTAATCCGTAACTAATTCGTTAATAGTAACACAACCATAGATAAATTCGAACTAAGTCATCGTTAATCCATAACTAAGTCGTAGCACAAAAACATTCAAATTCATAAGTCAGTTTACATCGGACAAGTTTTCACATTATGCCCACTCTTTATACAACGAGAACATGTGTGTTCTTTCCTTGGACGTTTCTTCTCAAGTGCAACTTCTAAACCAGGTTTCATCCTTTTTTTTAGGTCTTCGTGGTTGTTGATGAACAAACGTTACTCTTCACAGCAGCTGCGATTGTGTGCGTACATGGTAATTTCTCATGTGTGAAACGCTTGCATGTGCACATTCTCACGGTCAAGTTAACAACATGCAAAGACTGCCCATATTTAACTGCCATGCGATCCTCATCAATCAATTGTAATGTAAACCGTTTGGTGGCATCAACGCGACCCTATTATTAATTATCAATACTAAAAAAAAAGTTTACAACTTAATTATGATTTTTATGTCAGATATATAAACTGTCACGGCTGAGTTATTAGTTGTGATGGTTGACTTACTTGTAGTAGTTTCTCGACACCACGGGTAAGCGTGGTTTGCTGCTATACAACATCCTCTCTCCATTCAGCAAAATATCTGGTCATCATTTCTCATATCGATTCTAATAGTCAAACAATGTTAAGACCTCTAGCATCTCATAGTGATCTATTCATTGATTCCGCTATGTTTGTAGTCATCGAGTTGTATCTTTCACCCTAGAAATGGACACGCGCCCATAGTCGGACAGCGGCTCTTTTGAGGTACCCATGAAACTTAGGATTAATCGCTTGAATCTCCTACAAAATCTCATTAAAATCAGCCAACCTAAAGCATCTTGCCGCTTTCTTCACCCGACGAAAAACATATTTTCCTTTGTACCATCCCAAAATGTTGTTATATATATGGTACGTGCAAATTCTCCGAGAAGCCAGCGGATACACATTCCCAATTGCTTTCTCTATCGACTTATGCCTATCTGAGATTATCGCAAGATCCTTCCCGATGGGAATGAAAACTTTTAGTTGTGTATAGAACAATTCCCACGATTCATCATTTTCAGTGTCAACCACAACGAAAGCTATTGGAAAAATCTGAAAATTACCATCCTGAGCTAGTGATGTGAGAAGCGTCCCTTTGTATTTACCATTAAGAAATGTACCGTCTATGACCACAAATTTGTCCATGAAAGGAAGCCCAGCTATGCACACAGCAAGCGAAAGGAACACATACATGAATCTTCCATACTCATTGATTTGAAGACGCGCAAATGTACTCGGATTTGCCCTTCTTATCATGTATAAGTAAGAAGGCAACTTCTCAAACCAATCTCAGGTGTTCCCTCATCAATTTCAAACGTTTATGTAATTTCCAATATGGCATCTGTCCAAATGACCATTCAAATAAGTCAGCCGCATCGTAACTTAAGTCAACCACATCGAAAACTTGACTCAACCTTAACGTTATAGTAACTCAGCCTTTATGTTAAAATAACTCAGCATTACTGTTAATATTACTCAACCTATCGATAATATAACTCAGTCCAAATCTTTTAAATAACTCGCCCCATTAAAAATTAAATACATTTATACCAAACTGCTTATTGAAAACATAACCATTCGAATAAGTCAGTTGCATCATAGAATTAAGACAGTCACATCGAAAACATAACTCATCATTGATATTAAAATAACTCGGGATTTAATTTTATATAAATCAGTATATCATTAGTATAAGTCAGACTCGGCCCCAAAACAAAAAAATACCTCTATACCAAACTGCTTATTGATAGCTGTTCCGAGAACGGACAAACCAATATCGTTGAGAAAGTCCCTGTACAACTGTCCTAAAATATCTGGTGTTTCTTGTTCAGATCAAATAAAACGCGCAGTTACAGAACATGTATGTTTTCCGTCACAAATACAGACGTAAATGCCAGGGAAACCCCTTGTCTAGAAGTACAGACTCTCCAGGGACATCCGGGTACCCAACAGTTAACAACCAATATTTTTGTATCAGATATGTCTACATCAAAATAAAATTGATCCCTCAAAGCAAGAAGTTTCAGTCGTCTCACCAAATCGGATTTACTCTCGTCTCGTTGCCCTACCGCAAGGTGTAGCGAATCCATCTCCGACCTTAAAACTTATGGATTCACATTGCACCGGCTCATCAACCAGTTATGAGATCTTTTCTTTGGAGGTTGCGTTGTTGAATCTTCGTCTTCTACTGTAGACTCACAGTATGAGAAGTTATCATCTTCAGACGACGCACCATCCGAGTCGTCGAACATATCAAATCAGCTGTCAAATTCATCATCTTCTTCGACCACTTCATCTTCTTTGCCTACTTTCTCTTTTTTCCTTCCAGTTTACTATAGCAGTCATTGTCATTGTCCTCGAAACGGACACCATCATAACCCTCATTGTAACCCATCGCTATTAGATTCAATGTATGAGGGTTCTCTTTCTGAGCTAAAACTATATAACCTTTTTCTCCATAATCTCTTGCTCCATCATTTGGACTAACTTCGCCATCTGTTACCTTGCAACTTTCGAGTATTAGAGACATACACTGGTGGAGTATCGTGCGCCATTGTTTTCAAAGCTTTATTCAAGAACATTTAGCTCAGCTGAATATGATGCCTCGACTTATTCAATCTGTAATCATCGAATACCAATTTTTCTACTAGTTCGTGTTTTGTTTGCCCATCTATAATCAGAACTCTACATCCTCTACTATCGGCGTCGAATACATATCTGTTTTTCTTAACCCAGTTACCGGAAACAATAAGTACCCGATCTATAAGCTCTCAATGTGAGATGAAGAATAAGATGAAGAAGATAGATGGAGAAGTTGATTACCGAAGAAGAATCGGTAAGACTATCTACAATGCAAAAAAAATTCAACACCCTCTTTCTCACATTTAACCTTCCACATCATCATCCGCAATGGATGATGACGTGGCATGGATTCTGACATGGATGATGACATGGAAAAAAGATAAGTCAGCCGCAATACCAACACATAACCCAATATTAGTAATATCTATATTTCAATTTTTCTACTGTTGTTTATTTTTTCATTTTTATCATATATTGTTCTTATTTTTGTGCTTTTCTCAGATGGCCAGACAAAAGATTAAGTTGGATTTGAGGAGGTTGAAGCGTTATCCTTACTCACATTGCAGCGTCGGTTAGTCTATCATGTTTTTCATAGTCTAACAGATACACAAACCTTAAATTTCATCTCTTCTGTAAAGAAGCTGAACTCTGAAGTATGCTATGGGATGATGAAATTTTTTATTTCCATCCTTGTAATTATAACTAATTTGAACATGTTTTCATTTTTTTGGTTTTCATTATCTGCAAGCAAGTATGTTCGAAGTACTATAATCACTCATTAAAAAGATAAATTAGTCCTAAACATTACTCAGTCGTAAACATATCTTAGTCGTATAGTAAACATAACTCAGTCGTCTAGTAATCATTACTCAACTGTTACATAAACATAACTCATTCGTTAAGCAAAAAACATTACTCAGTCTGCTATACAATACTCCCTTTGTTCCAAAATATAAGGCTTTGTAGATATTTACCTATTTAAATATAAGGTCTTCTCAAATATCTGTACAGTTATTAGATAATATTGGACTATTATAGTGTTAAGTTGGACAAAAAACCCTTTCGAAACAAATAGTTAAAATCATCATTTGCCTTGTAGCCGCGTTTGATATCTGTAACGTAGTAATAAGACATCATTTCACCCAAAATATCACATCAAAGCTGCGTAAGAAAACATCATAGACACGTTTACCCTCGATAACTTTATTTTAGATATCATTTTTATTAAAAAAATAATTGTTTTCTCTTTAACCCATTTAGGGTTCATGGTTTATTGTTTATTGCTTACTACGAAATATATATGTGAGTTAGACTCTTAATGAGTTACTTAGAGTACATTGTATATTAATTCTAAACTTACATCTCAATAGCACTTGGGATTTCATAAAGTGGATACATACATTTATTAATATTTATTGGATTTGAAAAGAGAATCTTTGTTAACACATTTTATATAATTCACATTCGTCAATGATTTGTGGTTTAGAGTTTACTAACAAATATAAAAAGGGAAGTTAACTAAACCCTAAACCCTTCTTATTCTGATAATTTTCTCGTACATTGTATATGATTAACTTTATATGTAAATGATTAACTTTATATGAGTTATTTAGAGTACATTGTATATGATTAACTTTATATGAGTTAGATCTCACTCCCAAATCTACATGTTAGGTTTAAAGTAACTGTAAGACAACATACATCTCGATAGCATTATCAATTCTCATTCAATAAAGTGGATACATACATTTTATTAATATTCACTTTGGATTGAAAAGAGGATCTTTGTTAACACATTTTATATGATTCACATTCGTCAATGATTTGTGGTTAGGGTTTACTAACAAATATAAAAAGGGAAGTTAACTAAACCCTAAACCCTTCTTATTCTGATAATTTTCTCGTACATTGTATATGATTAACTTTATATGTGTATGATTAACTTTATATGAGTTATTTAGACTACATTGTATATGATTAACTTTATATGAGTTAGATCTCACTCTCAAATCTACATGTTAGGTTTAAAGTAACCGTAAGACAACATACATCTCGATAGCATTATCAATTCTCATTCAATAAAGTGGATACATACATTTTATTGATATTCACTTTGGATTGAAAAGAGGATCTTTGTTAACACATTTTATATAATTCACATTCATCAATGATTTNGATTCACATACGTCAATGATTTGTGGTTTAGGGTTTACTAACATATATAAAAAGGGAAGTTAACTAAACCCTAAACCATTACTATTCGGATAATTTTATAATATAACAATGTGAGTTAGACTCTTGATGAGTTAGTTAGAGTACATTATATATGATTAACTTTATATGATTTAGATCTTGTTCCCAAATCAACATGTTAGGTTTAAAGTAACCGTAAGACAACATAC
>OVBE01000975.1:0-41400 GCA_900406425.1 Iberis pinnata
AGGATGAACTTAGGATTGCATTCTAGAACTAGTAACCAGGACACTAATATTACCTGTTTTAGAAGCATGTTTTGGTTCTGAGTTCCCGCTTTCAAACCTCACTCCCAAACTTCTGAATTACTTGCTTGAGGGCAAGCAAGGATTTAGTTTGGGGGNGGGGGGAGTTGATGACTCTGAATTTTCATGGTTTTTACATATCATTTAGCATCATTTCTGATGTCTTTAGGCGCGTATACATCACATTTATAGTTGATTTGAGTAAGTTTATGATTTTTAGGACTTTTACATTAGAATTCGCATATGCACGCATTTTGGAGATTTTTCAGAACTTTCAGGAGTTTTCAGAACATAAGTGCAAATTCGGGCAAGAACCTGAAAAATGGTGCAAGACCCTGAAGAAAGGTGCAGACCCTGAAGAAACGTGCAGACCTTGAAAAAGGTGCAGACCGTGACGAAAGGTGCAGAACTTGAGAAAGGGTGCAGAACTTGAGAGAGGGTGCAGATCCTGAGAAAGGGTGCAGGAAAGTTGGTGCAGAACCTGGAACTGCCTTCACCACAGTCACGCTTTTTTTTTATGTATCTCCCTCAACCCCTTCACCACTGCCACGCTCTTTTTGGATCTATCTCCCTCAACCCCTTCACCACTGCCACAGTTTTTTTTTTTTTTATCTCCCTCAACTCCTTCATCACTGCCACTCAACAACAGAAGAACTCTCCACCTTTCAACAACTATAACCAGAACAGAGGTTACTTCCCAAAACAGCACTTAACATGGAATGGACCAACACTTAACATGGAATGGGATGACACTAATCTAGATCGACTGTAGCACTTACCTGGATATATCTCAGCTCTCTCATGCACCTATCTGGATCGATCCCACATCACTTATCTGGATCAATCGCAACACTTACCTGGATCGATCTCAGCTCTCTCCTGCACCTATCTGGATCGATCCCGCAACACTTACTTGGATCGATCTCAGCACTTATCTGGATCAATCCCAGCACACTCCTGGATCGATCCTGCACTCACTCCTGGATCGATCCTGCACTCACTCCTGGATCGATCCTGCATCACTTCTGGATCGATCCCAACACTCAACATTAGATCGATCTCGTCCGAGACACAAACGTGTTGGATTGATCTCAAACTCAACTTTTGGATCGATCTCATTCAAGCGTCCCCAGCTCGGATCGATCACGCACTTACCAACTCGAAGTCAAACACGCTCCAACACCTAAACCAAGGCCCAAGATCCAAGACAATGATTAACTTTTGTCTTTAGTGTGAATTAGAGCTTTTCTCTAAACACTACAAAAGCTCTAATTCACCTCCATTTGCAACAAGCTTAGTTTTTCTTTCCTTTTTAGATTTTTGTCTTAGGTTTTTATTTTTCTTTGTTGTTCTTCATGTTCTTGGTGTAAAAACAATATTTATTTCAAGTTTTAAGTTAATCTTCTGTTTTTCCTTTGCTTTCTTGCTTAGCTTTAGGTTGTTGTTCAGTTGGTGCTTGCTATTTTCGTTTTAAGCTTCTAATCTCCTGTTTTAAGTTTGTTCTTCATCTCTATTTTACTGTTTTATTGCTTTTCTTAGTTTCTGGGTTTGTGTTCTTGCTGTTCTTCATCTGTTCAAGCTTAGATCTGCATGTATAGTCTTAAGGTTATGCTTTATGTTTCCTCTGCTTCTACTCTCATGAGTAGTGAGTAGTTCACTAAGTTCCCGAGGATGGGATAGATTAGGGTTGATGTTCTGGGTTCACCTTAGTACCTAAATTTTTTGTCTTTAGATCCCTTATGTTTCACCTGCTCGTAATGCTGATTGTATTTCTACCCGGGAGGGACTGAAAACCCGCTTTTAGGCCCTTCAACATCGGAAGGTGAGTCATTGAAGGTGTCCAGAACTAGGTGATTTCAGAGATTCGTTTTCCCCTTCTAAGGCATTAGTTGTTTGGGAATCTTATTGACTATAGTAGTTTTTGTTCATGCCTACTTAGTAGTTACTGTCTATGACGGAAGTTGAGTCTGTGAGTGCTTTGATTGAAATTGATTGCCAAGGAATTGGAATTGGTTGCTTATGTTGCTACCGTCTAGGGGTTAGCTCATTATATGAGGTATGTTAGGTACTTAGGTAGCTCATGATGGATCCTTAGTCAATTACCCTTTGTCCTCAGGAACTGCTTCACATTGCTTGCATCTTTCACCCTCTTTGCTTTTACTTTGTTTTTACATTTGAGTCGTTTATGCTTTTTATGTTTATGTATTTTATGTTCATTGTACTTAGGACCTTTTATCAAAACACCCCTTTTTAAAAGCTAACTTGACTTTAAAGCATCCATTGCATTCCAGATTGTTTAGTACATTTCTGATTGGATTGACAACTCATCTATACTACAACGATAGGTAATTGATACCCAGTAGGACCTAAAAATCCTATTATCATTAACCCATTAAAATAATTGATCTATTTATTTAAATGAGTTATGTGTTTATCCAACCCATTAGTTAAATGAGTCAAATTAATCTATTACCCATTTAATACACAAGTCATATGAGTATAGTTTGATTTGGGTTGGATTAACCCTTTTGACACCCCTACCTCTATTCAAACCTGTAACTAAGCCACTTAAGTTTCCCGAAAATGAAATTTTGAAATCAATTTCAAATAGGTTAGGCAGCCTAGATAAAAGTAAAGCTATTAATAACATAGACAAAATTAGTCAAATAGAAACTGAGGAAGAAGACCTGGAAATTGATCGCATAAAAAGAAAATTTCAACCATCCAAAAAATCATACTACCCTAGGCACTCTCCACCTGATCTTCTATTTGAGGAACATCATACATTTTCTTCTACAAACTGTTATACCGGCGATATTATTTATGAATGAAATATAGATGGAAGATCATAATACAAAATAATGAGTTTATTCAAGAAATAGGAATTGCTACTCAAACATATAAAGCAAAATGGGCAACTGATAAAATGGCATATACATTTGTAGTATCATGATTAAATGGTGCACTAGAATATTGATGGGATAATGCCCTAGATATAATTTCTCAGGAAGCTATATTAAACCATACCGAAACTATAAGGGTTGAAAACGAAGATGGATTTTATGAAGAAGAATATATTGAAAATATTGTAAAAGTACTATTACACACGATGACTATGCACTCTGTAGGAAACCCATCAGAAGAGCTAAGTAGTAAAAAAAACTAGTATTAACAAATTTTAGATGTCCAATTTTAGGAGATTTTGGATGGTATAAGGATATATTTATAACAAGTATCTTTCAAATGAATGATTGGAATCAACTCTTCTGGAAATCACGGTTCGTTGCAGGATTACCTTCATTCTTTGCTGAAAGAATAATCAACAAATAAAAAGACTTTTCTAGGGGAAAACCAATACCGTGGAACTCAATAACTTATGGTCAATTGTTTGCCTTCAATAAAAAGTAAAGCTTACAAATTTTCCAAGAATGCAGAGATAAAAAGTAAACTAGTAAATTTAGATTTGGAGAAACTATGGTTTGTCTCTGATAATTTGAGCATATGGTTTAATAATCCGAGAGAAGATTATTCTATCTTTTTCTTTCATGTTGAGAACTATTTTTAAAGAAAATCCCTTAATGATAATAAGACTTTCAATCCTGACTACATGTGGTTTCCCTGATGCCTGACGCTTTTATTTCATAGTTTTAAACCGTTTTTAATTTACCGTTTTGATTACAATCAACCTATTTATTTCCGCTTTAGCTTGATTTAAAACCAAAACTTAATCGTGTACTTTCTGGTCTCTGTCGATTTGATACCCTATACTTTGCTACATTGAACTGTTTTTTTACAGTAATAGTTTAGGATTAAATTCTAGACCTATCAGAATTTTGGCGCCGTTGCCGGGGACCAATAATGACTTTTTAGTTTCTTATTAGAATCCAGTCTAAATTTTTTATTTTTCAGTACTCATCTCGTTCTTTTCTGCTTGTATTTTTTTTTACAGGTGTAGGATCAGAAGATCTGACAAAATCTTCTAAATTGCTAAACCTTAGTAACTCGGAACTTGCACGGATAGAACGCTCAAACCGGAAATCTAAGAAAGACGAAAGCTCATCCAATTCAATGGTTGTGAACGTTGATCAAATTATTTCTGTCGGACGCGAAGTTCAAGTCGATCCATCTGTTGTTGGACTCAAACAACTGATCAACCAACCGCAAGGTGGTGATAACAGAAATCCAGTGCCACCAGGCCAACCAAGAGCTGATAACAACCAAGCTCCATAGGGTAATCTCAATCCTCAGAACCCTTAGAACATAGATGCAAGGAACCTTATCTTGTATGGAGATCCGGAGATAGTTAATCAGCGCAATGCTCAGAACCATACTCTAGTTGGTTCATACAACAACCCTCAAGCATACTATGCTAACAGGAATTCCATCCAACCCCCTCAACCTCAGCGAAGGGAATATCAATTCCCTATCCAGCTTGTTCAGATGATCCGTAACAACCAATTCAGTGGTTTACCCAATGAGCACCCAATGGATCATATTGACGTTTTTGAGGGCATCTGCAGCACTATCAAACTCAATGGAGTTACCAGTGATTTCATGCCCTGCAGTTTGTTCCGTCACTCTTTAGCTGAAAGAGCACTTCGTTGGTTGAAGTCTCTACCTGCTGGATCCATAGTGACATGGGATGATTGCAAAGCCAGGTTCATATATCAGTTCTTCACTACTAGCAGGACTAACACTTTGAGGAACAAGATCTCTTCCTTTGCACAAAAATCGGTGGAATCATTCTATGAATTTTGGGAGCGATTTAAAGAGTTGCTTCGTGATTGTCCACACCATGATTTCTCATATGTAAATCTCCTCAATACCATTTATAGAGGAACTGAACAGAAGTATCAACTGTCCTTAAATACAGGAAGCGATGGAGACTTTATGCAAAAACCTGTTCCATATGTTTATCGTCTGATTGAGAATCTAGCAGCTAGCAATAGCAATCATTGCCCTGAGTTCGATCGCAGAACAAAGGTTCCTGTATTGGCTGCTAACTCAGAACTCTCAAACTTGAAAGGAGAATTCTCAGCGATGAAAGAACTAATCACTCAGCTTCTAAAAGGTCAAAATCAGAAACATGTTAGTGCTGTAGACGATTCTGAAGTTGATTGCTTTGCAGTTCAAGAGAATACTGGGGGAGTTGAGAAGGAAGTTAGTTACATCAATGCTCAAGGTCAAAGGGTATACAACCAAGGGTATAATCAAGGCTTTAACAAGACTCATCCCAACCTATCTTGGAGAAGTACCAATGTTGATTACCTCCAAGATCAACATTATCCACAGCAACAGAAGCCCTTTTTGTAGAACTCTAATTAAGGCAGTTTTCAGCAAACCTCTCAGCCTGTATTTCAACAAGCTCAACCTCAACAAGATAATTCAATAGAGATGATGTTTAAGAAACTTCTGGAAGGACAGCAACATTTCCAAACAATGATCCAAGGAGAAGTGAAAGAGTTGAATCAAAAGTTTGAAGCATTATCCACTCATGTGAAGCATTTGGATGTACAAGTTGCTCAGAGTTCTGAAGCTGTGAAAAGACAAGCTGGTGTCTTTCCTGGGAAAGTTGAGGAGAATCCAAAAGCTTATTGTAAGTCCTTAGTGGGTGATTTAGAAGAAGGAACTGGTAATTTGGGGGAAATATGAAGATTTGGAGAAGTTAGAAAATGATGCAGAGGAATCTGCCCGATCGAGCACACTTTGCCCAATCAGGCAACACTCGAAAAAAGTCCACGGAAATTTTATCGATCAGGCACATCACTTGCCCGATCGACCCCTAAATCCGGAGAAGATTTAGAGCAAAATTCTCGATTGGGCATCCTTAGCTCGATCGAGCACCAAGGAGAAAAAAATCCAGGGACATTTGATCGATCGGGCACATCACTTGCCCGATTGATCCCTAATCTCGGAAAAAATTTAGAGCAATTTATGCTCGATCGAGCAGAACATCCTAGAACCAAAAATTGCAGTAACTTCTTATAAGCCGAGAATTCCATATCAAGTGCCACCTACAAAGCCCAGATCAGAGTTTAGGGATGGTGAAATGATTGGGAAGCCACCTCATCCACTTAGGAAGCTTCATAAGATACAAGAACCATGGAAATTCTTAGTTTATTGTTCGATTAATGGAGTAGAATTCATAAATTATCTTTGTGATACTAGAGCTAATGTGAGCGTTATGTCGATGACTGTTGCAAAATACTTGGGACTGTCAGGTATCAAACCATCTCATATGACTTTCATGCTTGCTAATGACTCTACTGTTTCTTCCAGTGGCTTTATCTCGGATCTATTGGTACAAGTTGGTAATTGTTTCGTCCCTGTTGATTTCCATATCTTGGAGACGGGTGCGCATCCACATGAACATTTGATTCTTGGGAGACCCTTTCTTGTAACCGTAGGAGCTGTTGTTGATCTACCCAATCGGCGTATTTCTCTGAAAACATCAAGAAAAGGGTTTTCAATCCAGCGATTCCCCAAAGGGAACACCTAGGCTGACTATGGTAAAAGAGGAGGAGAAGAAGCATGGATTTCATATTGAACTGGATCCTAAGTGTGTAGTTGATGAAGTCTTACACAAAGAGCCTCCAATCTCAACAAGGAATGGCAATCCCAAGGTTAAGGAGAAAGTGAAAGTGAAACCGAAGCAGGTAAAGAAGGAGTCTCAAGTGGCTTTGATCCCTCATGAAATAGTTTAGGATACAATTGAGTATAAGGTGAAAACTAAGGGTTTCTCAAAACCCTTTTCGAAGTTTAGAGTTTTACTCACACTGGAGTTCAAAGAGAAAGGGATTGAGGTTGCAAAGGATGTGATGGGGAAAGTTCCTAAGTTAAAGATGTCTGGATTTGGAGCTTGTTATGGAACATCACTGGATGTTGATATTCTTTCTACTTAGAGGTAAGTATAGTCAAGCTAAAGTGACGTTAAACAAAGCGCTGAGTGGGAGGCAACCCACTATTTAGAGTCTAGTTTAGTTGTTTTTCAATTTAGAGTCAGTCCTAACTTACTTATTTTTAGTTTTGAGTCTTAAGTGTTTCAGGTTATTACTGGTGAATATTCTTCAAGGACGTTCCGGGTTATCTCTTATCTAATCTCATTGCTCATATTTTTCACTTGAATTGTTGGTTATTAGGATGGTTTCTTTCTTGATTCTTGTTAATCCTGATTAGTATTGCTTAGATCATTGCTCGTCATTCACCATCATTCTTTTTTTTTACTTGAGTTGATTTTAGGTTCATGATTGATTGGTTTTTCTTATTAAGTAATTCTTGATTCTTGCTAATTATAATTAATACTACTCGATCATTGCTCTTTACTTACTAATTGATTGTGTGATACCGGAATGATTGCTGTTAAATGTTATGCATAATGGCACTTATATATGATTCTTGCTGATTTTTTATTATTATTGCTCGATCATAATGCCTTAATGGTTTCTCTTACACCTGATTCTTGTTAGATTTTAAGTTATCATTGCTCAGATCGTTGTTCAACCATTACTTACACTTCTCTTGAGTGTTTTTTTTTTCTTTTTGCAGGCATAGCGAATGAGGCATAGGAGTTCAGAACATATTCAGGAGCAATTCACCTTTAGTAAACATCTTTCCCTTGAACTCAATAATATTATCTATTTTCATCCATTACAGAATTTTCTATTGATCCTGGTTACTTATATACCTTTTCTTGGATTTATTTTCACATCGGGATGATATGTAAAGTGAGTCTGGGGAAGGGTGTAATGATACTAACTACGTTTTGATGTTTTGTCTTTTTGGTGAAAATTTTCAAATTTTTCGTTTTTAATCTAGCTGAGTCTATCGAGGCAAAGGAAATATGATCAAAATAAATGATGATAAATAGCCAAGTGTGGGTATGGTTTTCAATTTCTCTAGATTACTGACTTAGATTAATTGATGAGATTAGGATTGGAACCCCATTGTTGATTGATTTGTTTCTAAAAGTTCTGGTCTTTTGAGTTATTGATGAATTGATGCTAGCTCTGCCATGATAGGACTTAATTTAAATCTGAAATTATTCTTGCTTATGGTGTTGATATACTCTGAGAATTAGGTACCCTTCTCTTTAGTGTTCTGTAAAGCCGACAAGTTCTTTCAGTACTGTCTAGGTCCTTTCTCTCTCTCCCTTCAGAAAAATAAAAATAAGCCGGTAGAAAAAGTGTTGAAAGCGTGACCTAGAAGTCTGTAATCATTGCCGGGATGCTAATCAAAAAGTAGTAAGAAAATGAAAACGCAGAAAAGTGCAAAAATAAAAAGAAAATAAAATAAAAACGCAGAAATGTGCGAAAAGAAAGAAAAAGAAGAAGTGAGAAAGGGGAAAAAAGGATCAGGACCGGAAGTCGGTTGATGTTCAGTTTGGTATGGGCATTTCGGTAGAAGAGGTACTTGAGTAAATTGATTGATATACCATAGGTGAGAATGCATGTATCTGAACTTAATTGAAATTAAAGAGCTGGTTGATATGATTTGATACTTGATTGATTTGAGATTTAGAGTAGGAAAAAGATTGTTAGTTTAGTGGTGGCAAACAATTAAATCAAAGTAGTTGTTTGAGATTAGTGTCTTTTGGATTTGAAACTGTGCTTATGGTTTTTGAGATTTTGTTAGTTTCTGTGTGGTCCATTTCAAACCTCTTCTCCAGATTGAATCTTGCTTTACTTGAGGACAAGCAAATATCTAAGTCTGGGGGAGTTGATATTACTCGGTTTTAATGCATAATAGTGGGCATTTATGTTTGCTATTATGCATTATTTCGGGTGTTTTCATTGCATATTTGGTAGATTTTCAGGATTCTAGGTGTTTGGGTCGAGTCGGAGCAAAACGATGCATTTCAGGAATTTCCAAAAGTTTTTAGAAATTGCAGAACAAAGTGCTCGATCGGGCACATTAGAAGATTGATCGAGCAAAGCCATTTAGAAGATGCAAGATTGGGTAAGGAGGTTGCTCGATCGGGCACAATTCCCTAGAAATTTATGGAGATCAAGATCGATCGGGCAAAGAAGAAAGAATCGGGCTGTTTTATGAGATGCTCGAACGGGCAACCATGTGCCCGATCGAGCACATCCCCCGAGAAGAATTAGAAGTTTTACAAAATTGCAATCAAGTCCTCAAGCTTATCCAAATTTCCTATTTTTATTATTTTACCTTTTTAGTCTATAAATACATTGTGTTTTAGGTTTTTAGAAGGAAGTTAAATTTTAGATTTTGAGAGAATTGCTGAGGGAGAGTAGATTCAACCTGTATTTGGAGAAGATTTATGAACCCTTTTACAATGTCTGAGTAGTCCACTAGTTAGGTTTTAGGGGTTTCCAGGGAAATCAGGGTTTGATTGTTAGATTTTTCATAAGGGGATAACAATTGTTAGGTTCTTAGTCTTGATTTGTTATTAATGCATGAATTATTGTAGCTAACTAGTTCAATGATATTAAACTGATAAACACAAAGAGATTTGGTTTAGAAGTTGGATATAGTCTAGATAAATAAATGTTCTTGCTTGCGAGAGTATTGTCTTGAATGCTTGTAAATAATTGAATCTTAACTGTATTGCATGATCAATTATTTGAAAGACGGCGAGAGTTTGTCTCTGATAATTTGAGCATAGGGTTTAATACTTCGAGAGGAGATTATTCTATCTTTGTCTCCTTAATGATAATTTAACTTTCAATCATGGCTACATGTGGTTTCCCTGATGCCTAACGCTTTTATTTCATAGTTTTAAACCGTTTTTAATATACCGTTTTGATTACAATGAACCTTATTATTTCTGATTTAGTTTGATTTGAAACTGAAACTGAATCGTGACTTTCTGGTCTTTGTGGATTCGATACCCTATACTTTGCTACATTGAACTGTTCTCTGCAGTAATAGTTTAGGATTAAATTCTAGACCTATCATTGGTGTCAAAATCCCCTCAGCAAGATTTCGTCTTGTTCATGAAAAAATGGTTCAGAATGCTAAGTATGCCAAGACCTCAGGAGGACCAACTAAGAAGACATTCTACCTGAGTATATTTAATGAATGACCGAGCGCTAATTATGTGATATGACGAAGGGCGACCGAGAGACAACCTGCGCAAGAAAGGACCAAGTCATAACTGCTCCGAGTTTCCCGGATACGACAAGATCGCGGGATCGTGGGGGTTTAAACTGAGCAAGAATATTGGAACTTCAGCCCGAGATATCCAGAAGCCCCAACAAGAATGTGAAGAAATGCGATTTGTATAAATATAAGGAAAAGGAGAGAAAGAAAGATATATTTTTCTTTTTCTCCTTTTTAACTTATTATTTGTACGCAAGCTCATATCTCAAAGCCAATTATCGATTTTTACAAATTCTCATTTTCATATCAATATGTATTGTGATTTGTTCTTGTAAAAACGAAATTCTACGAATTCATCACTTGAATTTTTATAAATTTACTTTGTGAATTTTAACTTCCACATTAATTAGTTGTTTATTCCTACATTTATAATGCTTTGAGTCATATATAATTATTGCATAGATTTGCAATTAAAAAATATATAAAAAGAGATTTAATTGATTAATGTATAGATCTTAAAGTTGGAGATCCTAAAATTTAAAGTTTAAACTATAAGTTGGAAGGGTTAAGACAATTCTCTTTTTGATACATACTAGATATGGTTGTGCCTTTGAAGAGGCATTAGGAATAGAAAATTAACTATGGTCTGGATTAATCCATGGCTAGGGAAAGATGAGAGGTGAATTCCAATGCTGAAGCATCCAATCAATAATTTGGAGTTAATGCATTTATCTACAAGAGATTGGAATGAACCATTGATTAATTATAATTGGTTATATCCAAAGGATGTGGTGTCAATAAAATTTGTCATGCATGTAGGGACCAAAGAGGATTTCTATCCATTGAAATTTATACTATCAAGAAACTTTTCAGTCAAGTCAGCCTATGAAGTGGCGCACTCAGAGAAGTACAAGGATGTTATTCAGTTCCATAGCCAGCGTCCTAAACAGAAAGCTAGGCGAGTTAAGCCCCACCTTCCAAACTGAAGATTTTCATGTGAAGGTGCTTAATCAAGTCCATAATCAAGGTGATAAACAATCTCAGATAAAAGAGAGTAAGGGTAAATCCATCTTGTGCCTTTTGTGTTCTAGAAGTGAAATCAGTCAATCATTGCAATTTTTCATGCACATTATGGACCCATGTCAACAAATTCTTGCATTGGAGGATGCTTCTTTGGTTAAGGGTGTCGCCTCTCCTAACTTTCCAAATTTTAGATTTTATTTCTAACTTTCCAAGATACAGGAATAGAATATCATGTGCGCTGTCCTTGAGTTAGTAACTATATACGTTTCACATAGTATTTCAATTTATATTTAAAACTAAAATTTTGAGAAAAATACAAAATCTTCTCCTATCAGTTTTAAATTATGAACCATATTACAAGTTATATTGCAGTTTTCATAATCATTTATTTTATTTTAAACTTCAACTAAATCTTGTGTAAAGTTTTGAAGAACATAGACCGGTAAATATTTAAAAATTTTATGTAAAGAATTTTTATATCATATACAATGGTTTAGTAATACAGAATCTGATCCACAAGCCGGTTTCTACATAATCAGACATAAAATAAATCGTTTGTTTATTTTTTTTATATTTTTTAATTTCAATTCCTTAAGCTATATAATAAGTGGTTGCTTGTGGTTATAAATCATTTATGGAAGAGACCTATCAATTCACATCAGCTTACTTGCAGGGGAAGTAAACTCTGATCATGCAGGTTGAGGAGATTTGTGGAAGGGAAAAGGACGCTTTGCTGCAAGTGGCTTGACTGGACAAGAAGGAGATTGTGGATGACTTGGCAAAGAAGCAAACTCAGCAGTATCTGTGGTAGGAGTGGCATCAGCAAGAGCTGGCATTTTAGGCCATGATAAACCCTCCTCAGGCTTGTAGATTCTAAAACCAGTCTTGTTTTTTAATGAAAGTGGTGATTTTGTGATTAGGTTGTTACCCTTGTTCACTTCTCCTTCTTGTGTCTTCAGGACTGTTGGTGAATCTGGGTTTCTAGTAACCTTCTCGTTCACTGTTTTCTTAAGCCATCCCATGTCTTCCTGCAAGCACAAATGTGATATCATTCATTCATTACTAGAACACTGACCAGGATATTTTCACTCTATACTATTTTTATTATATATACCTCCATTTTACGCAATGTTTCTCCAATCATCACTAGCTGGTCCTCAATTTTGTATTTCTTCTTCAGCAGATCAGCATATATTTCCTTAAATGAAGCAGCAGAGATATTCATAAAGTAGCATAAAACAAGTTACTGATTTTCGAGCATTTACCTTTGCTGGAGTCATCAGATTATCATGGTCCACGTTCTGACTAGTAACGCAAGAATTAGGTGTAGTCACCAAAACAATCTCCTCCTCTTCCTTCTTCGGTGCCAGTTTCTCCAATTCTCTTCGCAAGACCAAGACAGACTATGAGTTACAATTGCTAACAGAGACCTAACTCAAGAATTTAGTTTTCTACCTTTTCAAGCTAGCTAATCCTTCTCTGATCTCACGGATTTGCCCTGCGCAAACAGGATCTTGAGTAGGGTTATCACCTAGCTTCCAACCCGGTGGAGGTGTCCAATAAGGATCTTCGACTCCTGCTTCTTTTCTTATGTTAACCAAATCAGAACTTTCCAACCAATACTCCATTGCCCCATCTGCATTGTGCTTTCTCCTAAACCTATCTTGACCTCCAGGAGCCACCTTACCCGCCATGTGCTTGAGCAGATGATCTAGTAGACCCGTGTCTCCAATCAGCTTCCTCGCTTCTGATCTCAAATTGGACCTTAGTATTGAGTTTCCAAACACTGCATTTTTCTCCTTCATCACTTTTAACATGTTCTTCTCAGCTAGTTTGTACCTTCAACATTCCAAAAGTAGCCACAATCAATCTTAATATCCAATTTCAGAGATCATCGAGATGCTTTTACCTCTCTATAGACCATCTGTCAATGAATTTCTTATCTGGTTTCTTCTTATAAACCACGATTTGATTTTCCGTCACCTTGGCAATCGGATCGAGTGGAGTCCTGTATTCAATCAGCTTTCTCTTATGGGTGCCATCCTTCTTCGTACGTTCAGATTCATCATCATCTCCCTTTTCCTTCTTCACTTTAGAATTTTCCTTTATCTTCATACAGTCAATATGCCGGCTCTGATACTGCACGCGCATTCTCTTTCCCCACTTAATCATCCCTCCCGATCTAAGCTCAGACCAGCAGCTTCCCTCTGGTGAAGCCTTGCAACAGAGTCTAGTGTTGTACGCTGGTTGAGAAACCATTTCCCTTGGTGGAAAATTGTTCCCGCGAGAAGCAGCAGAAACCCAAAAACTCCACGAATTTCTATACATAGAAACTTCATGAGGTGCGATTCTTCTGTAAAGCAGTTCTCCAGCTAGCTCCGATGCTATCACATGGCTCTCGTCCAAAACGGGAAGAAGACTACCACTGCTCTTTCCGGTTTTAGTCCGGTTCATGCTGCTGCTATCGAAATGCGATCTGAGTGAGTAACTGCTCGGGTATCGGAGAGACACGTCGCTTGCCGTGATTTTGCTTACCTGCAAAAATGTTAACGAAATAATTCAGTAGGGAAACCCAGAAGAACAAAAACGGAATCCGTCTTAAGAAACCAGAAAATCCATTAATACCATGACGACTCTGATCGATTTAAGTTGCTCCGGGGATCTATGAGGCAAAATCGAAGAATCGATTTCGTAATATGATCCTGCACTTATGTGCGCGACTGCAACTAAGAGAAAATCAAATAAAAACGTGAATTAGGAGAAATCGAGGCGATCAAATTTGGAGAAACAATTGCTTCAGTTTTACAATTAACAGTCGGTGACGGTGAAGATTTTTTCCCGGCGGAAACTTCTCCGATCGGGTTGCTTTTCAAATTCATCGTTCCCAATCCCTGCACAAGTAGAGGTTCAGTATTCTGGGGTTTAACGTCTGTGTGGCGAATCGAAATGGAAATTGTTTCGGTTGCTACATGAAAACACACGCGCTCTCTGGTACGCGCGTAGGAGACACAAAAGTAACAAAATCAACCTCACTAGAGCGATGCTGATTTGATATTTAATCATCATGAGTAGTGAGAACCGAGAAAAAAAGAAGAAAAAAATCTCATAGCGAAAATCATTTTTGTTTGTGCTAAATTAATTACACAGAGAGAGAGAGAGAGAGAGAGAAAAGCTTACACTCATGATTATTTTTTGCTCCGACGATCTTCTCCACTCTCCTTTCCACCTTCAATTAATTTATAAAACAAACAAACAAACAAATCTGATTCGGAGAACATGAACGCGATGGAAGATATTTGTAAAATGCAATATAAAAACTCAAGCATCGAAAACTTTAGAAAATATGAATCAGAATCGACAATCCGAAAGAAAAATGAATGAATCCAGAAGAATCTGAACATTTTTCTTCTACCAGAAATATTTTTTCCTCTGCAACGAGCTTGTGAAGAAGACGATTGTAAGGAGCAACAAAGAAAGTTTGAAATGTCGCTTTAATTACGGTGCAGGGGCTCTTTATATAGTGGGGGTGGGAGAGAGAGTGTGCTTCATATGCGTGTGCATGTCACGTGAGAATTGCAAGTTGGCTACCGAATATTTACACAATTGCCCTCAAACTGTTTCTAACTGTGTTTTTACTTTGCGCAATCGACTAATGCCACGTGTTTTATTTCTGTATATCGGAGATAAAAAAAAAAATAAGAATAAACATGTAATTAACGGCACCTTTAATGTTCTTAATACGGGTGGGCATTCGGGTTTCAATTCGGATAATTTAAGTTTTTGATTTTTCGGGTCCGACTTTATAGAACCCAAATAAGAACATAATAGATTTCGGTTCGGGTTCAGGTCGGGTCTATTCAGATTTGGGTCGGGTTTTGTTTTTTTATCAAGACCCAATATGGAACCGAATTATTTTTTTCCCGGGTTTCTCGGGTAATTTCAATTTTTTTGTATTTCTGGTTTCACGGTTTGTATTGTTCGGATAACATGAATAATTTGGATATTTGGGTCCAAGATCCAATTAAAACCCGAATTACCCAAACAAAAAACCTCGAAATACAACCAAAAACCTGAATTATCCAATAAAATTACTTATATCTTTAAATATATTCGGATTTTTGGATACCCATTCGGGTTTCGGTTCGGGTCCGGTTGGGTTCGGGTATTCATACTAAATATTTATAAAACTCATTCAGATTATTTGAAAGTTCGATTCGGTTCTGTTTTCAGGTTTTTTGGTTCGATTTCGGTTCAGATTTCGGGTAAAATGTCCATCTCTAGTGCCTAATTAGAAAACTATGAAAGGTCATTAAGAAGGTTTCAATTCTTGAACTTAGAGCTTTAGTTAGGATTTTTTTTTTTTCCCGTTTCGTAAAATTTATGTCCAGTCAGCTCGATTTGATTCTTTTTCAAGTTTTTTTTTTGGTTTTTGAGTAGTGGAAACTTCAAACTTTCTTTTCATCGGTTCTTGAAATTTTTTTTCTTACTTTTCATTTAATTCCTCAATCTTTGTTCTCTAGAATCATTTCTAGTCATTTGTCTCTAATCTTCTTCTCAAGATGGTGTATGGAAGATATTTTAGTCTTTGATGTGATGAACCTTTCCTTAGAAGCATCAGAAAAAGTATACTTGGTTCCAGATCGGTCGGAATATCGTTCATCAAGCAACAATGGTCTTAGCTTAATAGGTCGTACACTAAATCGTACAGCTCATAAGATGTTTAACCTCATCCTTGATATTCCTAGGAAATAGCAAATCTATGATAGAGTTTGTGGTGTGACCCTTTTCCATGACAGATTTCAATTCTTCTTCAAGTATGAACATGATTTGAATATGGTTATGCCAAAAGGTTCTCACACTTTTAATCAGTGGGGTATAGCGATCGAGAGATGGTCAAACAAACTCAGAGCAGATATATTACAACATATCCTTGTTTAGATCAGGATCCGCAATATCCCGATGAACTTTTATACGGCCACATCGATAGTGAACTTGGGTGGTTTTGCTGGTGAAATGAAGGAAGTGGTATACCCTTCCAAACCACAAAGCCAAGATTATATTAGGGTCAAGGTATCAATATATGTGAATAAACCTCTTCGCATATACAAACTAGACCAAACTCTTGATGGAGAGGATGTTAAGATTCTATATGATTTCGAGAGACTACATAAAAGATGGTATGCTTGTCAAAAACTCACTCATGATAGAGACAATTGTCTTTATAGAACTCAAGATGTCATGTCTCCCAACTCTAACCCGATTTCAAGAAATCAAACATAGCAAGTTCAAGCCCCTATTCTCACTCCATCTGATCCCCTATTTAGAGTTTTTACTGAAGATCAAGTTGGATTGGATCCTGAAACTGGAAAATTGAAGATTGCACCTGGAGTAATGGCAGGAATGCGCCAATATCTATATTCTACCTTCAGACAAGAGAAGTTTATCAGACAGGAAAAAAAGTAAGGTCCTCAATACAAAGCTTAGCTAATGATCCAATTGGACAAAAGAAAATTCTAAGGCTAGAACCCTCACCTATTATCTCCTATGGCCCCAAAAAAAGGTAAAGGACTCTAGTTTCCTGATTCCTTGAGGTCTCAAGAAAATCTCGCAAGTCGGG
Source organism: Iberis pinnata (assembly GCA_900406425.1). NCBI lineage: Eukaryota > Viridiplantae > Streptophyta > Magnoliopsida > Brassicales > Brassicaceae > Iberis > Iberis pinnata. The sequence continues at coordinate 16,760 of OVBE01000975.1, forward strand.
AGTCAAAGCGTCTAGCTTCAGTCTTTCAAGCAGCTTCATCGTATGGTAGTAAACGGACACAGAAAATGGATTGGCAAGATTATGAGAATTTAAGTTATAACCATCATCATCTTAAAGAGCCAAAGTTACTAGCCTCATCCTTTCAAGCAACTTCATCTCATAGAAAGAAGTCTACGTAGAATTTGGAGTGGCAAGATTCATAGGGCTTCACCAATCATCTAGAAATGGTCCCGTATATAGGGAATTATAATCCTTAGGTTCAAGCACATTGGTTCATTAAACCCAGTGTGTCTGAGATTACGAGTACAAAAAAGCAGCAGAGGAAAAGATCTTCTAAAGCGGAAAGGCTAGCATAATCTTTTCAACCACAAGGTCAATCTTTTAAGCTCTCAGCTCAAAAACCTGCATCTATCCTTAGAGAAGTTCTCTCAAAATCTAAGAAGAAAGGAAAATTGGGTGGCCCTATGGGGTCCACCCTAGACCTATGATTTATATAAGTTAGAAATGTCAAGGGATAGGTAAACCCGATGACTTAACAGTTCCAAGACTGAGGGAGATGCAAAAGCTCTTCTTCCCGGATGTTATGTTTTTTTAACGAAAACTAAAAATTAGTATAAGGTTTTGGTGGATTTGCAATCCTGGCTTGGTATAGTATATTATATATGGTTAATCCAAGGGTTTTAAATGGTGGCTTGGCTATTTTTGGAAGGATAGAGTATATCTAAACATATTGTAAGCGGATAAAAATTTAATAGACACTGGAGTGGAGATAGGTGGGCAGAAGTTTTTCATCTCCTCTATATATGAAAATCATGTAGCAAGAAATATGGCTCATTTATGGGAAAGGATAAGCATAGTGAGTATTTTTAGAAAATCAAAATGGTGTTGTATTGGAGATTTTAACGACATCTTGCATAATGGAGAAAAGAGAGGAGGATTTCTAAGACCAAACTACTTGATTCAGCCCTTTATAAACATGATTTCTTGTTGTGAACTTAATGAAATCAAAAGCTATGGAAATGGTTTTACATGGAGTGGCAACGTAAACAATCTTTGGTTGAAATCAGACTTGATATATGTTTTGCAATGTAACAGCCAAAAGATTTTATAATACATGGATCAAGTGGATAATGGCCTGCATCACTTCTGTCTCATATGCGGTCCTCATGAATAATCAAACATTTATTTTAATCACACCTCAAAGAGGTTTGAGATAAGGGGACCGGTTATCCCCTTTCTCTTTGTTTTGTGTGTTGAGGGTCATTCTTCCTTACTATATGCAGCAGAACAACAAGATCATCTTTCTAGTTCTCAGGTCCTTCAGTAATCCATATGTTTTTTGTCGATGACAGCCTGCTAATTTGCAAAGCTGAGCCCTCATAATGCAACAAACTTAACCAGATCTTGCAAACCTATTCTAGAGGTTTCGGGCAATGCATATATTTTTCCAAATCAGCCATAACCTTTGGAAAGAACATAAACGAAGATTCAAAGGCAGCAGGTGAAGCGGATTCTAGGGATAGTAAATGAAGGAGGTACGAGTAACTATTTGGATATTCCATAGACATTCAATGGACCTAAATCACAGCTACTGACATACATTCATACCAAAGTCAAAAGTCGATTATCAAACTGGTATGGTATATGTTTTTCTCAAGCCGGAAAGGAAACATTGTTGAAATATGTTATTCTCGCGATTCCCATATATGCGATACAATGTTTCAAATTGCCAAAGTGTACATGTTCAGCTCTTACCTCGACGATGATTCAGTTCTGGTGGAATGCGAAAGAGGATAAGAGGAAAATTACATGTGTGAATTGGAACAAATTTTTCCTTCCAAAGAATCTATGAGGTATGAATTTCGGAGATATAGAGTGCTTCAATTTGGCTATGTTAAGAAAACAAGCTTGGAGAATAATGTACTACCCATAAAGCTTATGCTCCTCCTTTCTTAAGAGAATATACTTTCCCTACCATGATTTCCTAACTGCTCTTCCGAGACCAATGCAATCGATTGCTTGGCAAAGCATTTTACACGATAGAAGCCTTCTAAAAAGAGGAATTAAAAAACATGTTGGAAATGGTCTATCAATGAAAGTTTGGACAAAACCTTTTCTGGACTAGAAGGGAACAAACTTCCTCTTATGAAGGATGTGTGGACTAACATCGACATGATAGTGGGATAATTAATTCAAAGAAGAACCAGAAATTGAGATGATAACATGCTGCAAAATCTGTTTGTGCCTAAAGATATTTGCTTGATTAAAAAGATAAATCCCATCTTTTCTTCCCAAGACTATTTCATTGGAATATATCAAAATCTAGTGTCTACTTAACAAAAACAGCTTACTGGCAAGCCTTTGAAGATAAATTTGTGGATTTGATAAACTTTCAAGAGCAATTACCCTTAATCAATTCAGTTAAATCTGGAATTTGGAGAATTAAAGCTCCTCCAAAGATTAAAAAATGCCCAACGTGTCATTCTATTATTCTGTGACAAAAACGCATTAACATGAATGCCATTCGCCACGTAGGAATTCACTGACGTGTATTAGTGAACGCAGTCGTGAAGGCTACTTACTACGATACAGTTAAGTTATAGTTACATTGCTGATGAGTTACAAAACGCGGCTGAATTTAATTCAGCCGCTCTTGATGGCTTACTTAAATAAAATTGGCTGATATTGGTGTAAAAGGCTGATTTACGGTCATACGTCAACCTATGTGACGGCTTACTTACATAAATCTGGCTGATTTATGTGATAACGACTTACTTATGCACTCAAGGTACAACTGACTTATACTTTGTCGGATGAGTTCTCAAAAATTTGAATGAATTATAGTTATGAAATTGCTAAGTTATGTTTTGACGGCTAATTTAATGATCATCGGATGATTGAGTTATTAAATGAATGGTTGACTTTAGGGCTGGGCATAATAACCGGAACCGAACCAAACCGAAAAAACAAGTTCGGTTCGGTTTCGGATCCGATTGATTTACCCGAATGGATCTAATTATAGAGATCCATGGTTCTCGGTTTGGTTCGGGTAAGAACCGAAAACCAAAAAAGGAACCGAAAGTACCTGAAAGAACCAAAATTACCCGTTGGTTCGGTTCTGAAATGGTTCGGGTATTTCGGTTCTTTTGGGTATTTCGAGTAAAATACCCGAAAGAACCAAAATTACTCGTTGGTTCGGTTCCGAAATGGTTCTTAATTTTTAGAACCGAACCGAAATGAACCGGTTAGGAACCGAACCGAATCGAACTGGTTAGGAACCAAACCGAACCGAACCGAATTTCTTTCGGATCCTAAATGGATCTTCTTTTGCTAGAACCGAAAGAACCAGAACCGAAGAGAACCGAACCGAACCGAACCGTTTATCTGAACGCCCAGCGCTAGCTGACTTATTGGATGTTTATACGGCTGAGTTACCTATATTCAACCGTAAAAAACTGGATTAATGTTAAACTCAGTATGTTTACGACTAACCTACTAGCGAAAGATTAATTACTAGAATAGCATTCATGTGACCACTGATTTAGTTGATGATAGGGATGACTTATGGTTTCCCAGCCTGATTAATTAGTGAACGATTAATTACTTGAATAGAAATCACTTTGCGACTGACTTACGTTGTATTTAATGGTTGAATTACTTAGACTAAGTTATGTGTTCGTATTGCGGTTGGCTTACCTTTTTGTCATGTCATCACCCATGTCATCAGTTTTTATTTGTCATGTCAAAAAATCGTTACAACTTACCGATTATTCTTTAGTAATCATCTTCTCCATGTATCTTCTTCATCTTATTCGACGCCGAGAGTAGATGATGTAGAGTTCTGCTTATAGATGGGTAAACAACACGCGAAGAAGTAGAAAAGTTGTTATTCGATGATAACGGATTGAATGAGTCGAGGCATCATATTTAGTTGAGCTACATGTTCTCGAATAAAGCTTTGAAAATAATGGCGCACGATACTCCACCATTTTAGGTCTCTAATACTCGACAGTTTCAAGGTTTTCTAAGCCTATGGAAAATCGAACCTATATGTCTTTGTGTGGAGATTACGGAGAAAAAATATGGCGAAGTTAGTCCGAATAACATACCAAGAGAGAAGAGTAAAATGTTATATAGTTTTAGCTCAAAAAGAGAACGCTCAAACATCGAATCTAATTCCGATGATTGGAGTGAGGGTTATGATGGTGTCCATTTTGAGGATAATGACTATGACTGCAATAGTAAAGTGGAAGGAGAAAAAGAGAAAGTAGGAGGAGAAGATGAAGTGGTCGAAGAAGATGATGAATTTGAAAGCCGATTTGATATGTTCGATGACTCGAGTGGTGCGTCTTCTGAAGATGATAACTTCAGCTCATATGGTGAGTCTACAGTAGAAGAAAAATATTCAACGACGCTACCTCCAAAGAAGAGATCTCATAACTGGTCGATGAGCTGGTGCAATGGGAATCTGAAGGTCTTAAGGTCGGAGATGGATTCACTACACCTTGCGGTAGGGCAACAAGACGAGAGTAAATCCGATTTGGAGAGACGACCGAAACTTCTTACATTAAGGGATAAATTTGATTTTGATGTAGATGTATCCAATACGAATACATATGTTGTTAAGTATTGGGTTTATGGATGTCACTGGAGAGTATGTGCTTCTAAACAAGGGGATTCCCTGGCATTTTACGTTTGTATTTACGATTCAGATCATACATGTTCAGTTCTGAGCGTTCTAATCGATCTTGATAAGCAACATCGGATATTTTAGGACAATTGTACAAGGACTTTCTCGGCGACATTGCTCTGTCCGTTCTACATGCGAGTGACGGAATAGCTATCAATAAGCAGTTTGGTATATTAACATTAATGCTGATCTATTTTGAAATTAAGGCTGAGTTATTTAAAAGATTAGGCTGAGTTATATTAACATTAATGCTGATCTATTTTGAAATTAAGGATGATTTATTTTAACATTAAGGCAGAGTTATGTTTTTGATGTGACATACTTAATTCTATGATGCGGTTGACTTATTCGAATGATTATGTTTTCAATAAGTAGTTTGGTATAAAGGTATTTTTTTGGACCGAGTTATGTTAAAGATTGGGCTGAGTTATATTAACGAAAGGCTGAGTTATATTAACGTTAATGCTGAGTTATTTTAACATTAAGACTGATTTATTTTAACGTTAAGGTTGAGTTATGTTTTCGATGTGACTGACTTAATTCTATGATGCGGCTGACTTATTCGAATGGTCATGTGGACAGATGCCATATTGGAAATCACATAGGACGTTGCAATGTGAAAGGGAAATTGATGAGGGAACACCTGAGATTGGATTTGTTAACTTGCCTTCTTACTTAAACATGATAAGAAGGGGAAATTCGGGTACATTTGCGCGTCTTCGAATCGATGAGTGTCGAAGATTCATGTATGTGTTCCTTTCGTTTGGTGCGAGCATAGATGGGTTTCCTTTCATGCAAAAAATTTTGGTCGTAGATGGTACGTCTCTTAATGATAAATACAAAGGGATGCTTCTCATAGCACTAGCTCTGGATGGTAATTTTCATATTTTTCCAATAACTTTTGTTGTGGTTGAGACTGAAAATGATGAATCATGGGAATGGTTTATTACACAACTAAAAGATTTGATTTCTGACGAGAAGGATCTTGCAATAATCTCATATAGGCATAAACCGATAGGGAAAGCAATTGGGAATGTGTATCCACTGGCTTCTCGAGAAATTTTCACATACCATGTCTATAATAACACTTTGGGACGGTACAAAGGAAAAGATTTTTTTATATGGTGAAGAAAGCGGCAAGATGTTTTAGGATGTCTAATTTTATTTCGATTTTTGAGGAGATTCAAGCGATTAATCTTGAACTTCATGGCTATCGCCAAAGAGCCGATGTCCGACTCTAGGCGCGTGTCCATTTCCTAGGTGAAAGTTACAATTTGATGACTACGAATATAGCAGAATAATAGTAACAAAGCATTGTCAAATGCTAGAGGTCTTAACATTGTTCGACTATTAGAATCGATACGTGATATGATGACCATATGGTTTGCTGAATGGAGAGAAGATGCTATATCGCAGCAAACCACGCTTACCCGTGGTGTCAAGACACTACTACAAGTAAGTCAACCATCACAATTAATAAGTCAGCCGTTACAATTCATATATATGCCATATAAAATCATAATTTAGTCGTAACGTTTTTTTATTATGTATTGATAATTAATAATAATACCGTGTTGATGCCGCCAAACTGTTTACGGCACAATTGATTGATACTGATCGCATTGAAGTAAATATGGGCAGTCTATGCATGTTGTTAACTTGACTGCGAGAACTTGCACATGCAAGCGTTTCGAACATGAGAAATTACCATGTGGGCACGCAATCACAGCTGCCGAGTACAGGAAAGTTTCTTGTATATCCATATGCAGTAATTACTATTACATCGCTTATTTGATTAACGCATACGCTCAATCGATTATGCCATTTGATTTAGCGCATCAAGTTCCAAAAAACGTGGATAAACAAGCGTGTTTGTCCCTGTTTATTCGTCAACAACCAAGAAGACCTAAAAAAGGATGATATCTGATTTAAAATTTGCACTTGATAAGAAACGTCCAAGGAAAGAACACACATGTTCTCGTTGTAAAAAGAGTGGGCATAATGTGATAACTTGTCAGATGTAAACTGATTGATGGATTTGAATGTTTTTGTGATACGGCTGAGTTAGTTTAACGATGGCTGAATTATGGTTTATCTATGGTTGAGTTACTATATACGAATGAGTTACAGATTAGAATTATTTTTATGCGGCTGAGTTCTCATTTAACTATCGATGAGTTATGATTTCAATAAGGTTGAGTTACTTTTAACGGGTGATTTACCGATTGGAATGCTTTAGTTATGTCAAATATTTTGAATATTAATCGAAGAGTCACGATTTTTTGTATTCCCGACTCTTTAATTTTTTACCTTGGTGACATAATAAGACATCATAGCCTCGTATTATGACATTATAGCTGCAGAATATGACACAATAGACATCATCTAGGGTTTGACCTCGGTATCATAATATCACATCATAGCTGCATAATACTATGACGTAGTAGACATCATCTAGGGTTTGACCTCGGTATCGTAATATCACATCATAGCTACGTCAAAGTAAAACATTTGCCTCGGTTATAAAAATTTCTCGATATTTGTGCTCAGTCGTATTATACACGGTTAATATATGAAACAAATGAGTTATTGTTTATCATTCAGCTGAGTTATTATTATTGTCTTAGACAGTAATAAATAATACAATAAGAAACGATACAACTAAGTTACTTTTAATGTTTGTCTGAGTTATGAAATTTAAAATGAACGGTACGACTGAGTTATCCTTTGTGTATGTCTGACTTATGTTTATTTTACTTTATGAGTGAGTTAAACCTCTTTACAATCTAGTCATGTTTAATCGAAGAGTCACAATTAATATATGCTTACTTTATGGTCGAGTTATACTTACTATACAAATGATTTATGTTTGCTATACGTCTGAGTCTTTCTTACTTTACGACTGTGTCATGTTTACCTTATGACTGAGTTATCTTCGTGGTAAGAGTTTACTATGTTTGATTATGACTGAGTTATGAATTTTAATGTATGTGTTACGAGTGAGTAATAACAATTATGATTATGAATAACATAGAGACTGAGTTATTATTACAACACATCAATACTGTATGAAGTAAACAAATAGTGGCTCAGTTATAAAACTTAATGAGATTAAGTATGAAAATTACTCAGATACTGCTTTACTGAATCAATCGAAGATTGTGAATTTAGACTTTAAATCTTACATGTTTAAGTCAAGTAAACTTGTAATGTTCTAAACAACTTTTGTTGTGAACACTTACAAGTTGACTTGACCAAAACATGTAAGGTCTAAAGTCTGAATTTCCAATCTTCGACTGATTCAATAAAGCAGTATCTAAGTAATCTTCAGACTCAACCTCATCAACTTTTACAGCTGATTCACTAATTTAAAATAAAAAATTGTATTCAAATTTTAGAATTACATGAATAGAAATAACATAGTCAATCAAGAATTGCATATATAGCAGCAATGGAAGGACTGAAGACTTTTCTAGGTTGCGGGTGAGTCACATCCGCACCAAGAAAAATGTCGGGTAGTCAGTAACATCGGGCCAAGCCAACAATGGGAGATTTGATGCATATTTGGTGGTTGCATAGGATAAACATGATGGAAGCGAATTACATGCGTACTCAATTCTATGTGGGTTGTAAACCAATGCATCTTCAAGAGGGAACATAATGAGTTTTCCCACTATCTCATTGAATTTGATGGGGAAAATAACAAGAAGAAGCAATTAGGATAGATTTCAGCCAATATAACATAACAAAGAACTGAAATTACCATTTTAATTTAGCTCAACTAAAATTACCATTGGATGCTTGCATAGGATAAACAACTAATATTACAATCAATATTTGGAGATTTGGTGCCTCTTTGGTGGTTGCATAGGATAAGCAGGAGGGAAGCGGATTGCATACGTATTATTTGTTAGCAAAATCGAAATTGAAAGAGATAGATTGCATGCGTACTGTTTTTGAAGAATATGGAAAGCGTAAGAGAGAAAGGGGAAGAAAAGAGAGAAAACCCTGAGATAGATTAAGAAAGAGATAAAGAATTTGTGAGCAAATAAAGAGAGAAACAAAGATATAAATAGAAAGAGAAATTTGTATGTCCAAGCTTTTGCTCCAAACATTTGTTGTAGATTTAGCGGCAGCGAGGGGAATGTTATAGATAGGGGGCTGGATTTTTGAAAGGTGTTCATTGTTTCCGGCAATTTCACGTACCCCCAGTTTTTTCAGCACATCGACTGTATCTTTTATTAATTGAGGAAGCATATCTTGAAACATCTCAAATGTACTAGTCACTTGCCGCAAACTAGTAACTATTTCATGCAGAACACCCGTACTATCCAACTTTGTAATTGCGTTTTGTTCTGTCTTCTTTCCCTACATCAACATTTTTCTTCTACTACTTATCTTTCTTCTGCTTATTTGTTGGTAGCTCAGCCTCAGGTGAGACTTCAGTCTTCCTTCTTTTCTTGTTCTCATTCCTCTGCACAACCCAAAAACCACTAAGAGAGCGGCGCGTGTAGGTATGTTATCAAGTTCACAAGTTGTGGGTGGTCTGTTTCATCTGCCCACTGAGAAAACAATTCTTCTATAGACTCCTTCATGACCATATTCCTCACGTGTACCTTCATAAAGTAATCAATAACTCATTATGAAAATAAATAAAAAAACTCAGTCATCAAGTAAATAAAAACTATCTAAGTCATAACTCAGCCACTATGAAAATAAAAACAAGATAATTCGTTTATTAGAACCTGTTTATCAAAACCTCATAACTCAGCCACCAAATAAATAAAAACTAGCTATTAATAACTCGTAACTCAGCCAAGAAGAAAATAAAAACTGGATAACTCAGCAGATAAACAGGAGATACAAAACGTATAAATATAACACAACCACCAAATAAATAAAAACTCAGTCTGAAACATTACCTTGCCATGATATGTGATCCCATCATAGACGAACCAATAAAAACGAGCACGTTTATGACTTCCACCCCATCGAAGAAGTGGAATCTCATTGTTACTTAACATTTGCCAAAAATTCTCTCGAAAGCAAGTGACAGATTCATACACACAAACCAATAACACGTAAACAAAACCACTGATGGTGTATGAGTTATCTTGTGGACTCAACAACTTAATACAATTATAAAGAACTTCAAATGCAGAATGACCCCATGGATATTCCATCATAGCTTCATCGTCAAATACTCTTTTTGCACTTTCAAAGGGTATCCTACAATTAGGATGCATAGCATAAATACCAATGGCTTGCAGAAATAACAGCCCCAACCATTTGCGTTTTATTTAGTCCATGTCCGACAAACCTCTGTTGCGGTCCTCAATTCATCTAACTTGGGTCCCATCCCATGCGACACATTCAACTCATCCCAGGATTCTTTGTATTGCTCAGGTTCAGGTTCCAGACTTTTCGTTGGCAGTGGGTTTGTGTTTAACCTAGTTATCTCAGCAAATTCGTTTAATCCAAACTTAATAGGTTGATTATGAACAATACTCCAAATCTCCTTCTTATACACAAGAACTTGTCTAAAAAGTAGATAATGTACACTCTTACCAGACCACACGGTCTTGCTATCAGCTAGCTTGGCAATGATTCCAACATGAAACCGCTTCAGCTCTTCCCACACATCATTACTTATTGCTTCTCTAACTATAGGGATATCTCCCATACGAAAATTGTGATTAATCCTTTAATTTTCAAGATTGGAAGCTCCTTTAGCGTAAAGTATTGGAGGGTAATCATGTGTTTGATATTCAGAGGCAAACATCTGATCATAAAAAGACAAATATAAATCAGTCAAAAATACAACTACCCAGCCGCGATGGAAAACAAAATCAGCCATAACATAATATAAAACTCAGCAGCAATAAGATATATAACTCAGCCACTATATAAACTAACTCAGTCGCATCAGAATATAAAATACGGCGCCGATATAAATCTAACTCAACCACAACATATATCAAAATCATCCGCAACAAGATATATAACTCACACGCGATGGAAAACAAACTCAGTCGTATCAGAATTCAAACTCAGTCTTAACATTAATCAAAATCATTCGCAACATATATAAATCAATCGCAACTTACCAGAAATTTTGATGAGGGCGAACAATACGAGTAAAACGATAAAGATTTCGAAGAAGATGACGAGGGCGATAACTAGGTCACTAAACTGTTTTTTAAAGAAAATAGAGTGTTTAAGAAATTTGAAACATTATATGTAAAAGGTTTCAGTGGTGTGAAATACAGTTTAGTGACATAGATTTGTTAATTAAAAATTAACCAAATTAGGAGAAAACTAAGCAAGAGAGTGAATTATAATTTACTAGGGTTTAGAAAACACTCAAATTTTTGAAAAATGTAAGGTATTCTAGTCATATTAGACCAGAATCGGACCGAAAACATTATTGGTTAACAGTCTCAGTAATGTTTTTTCCTTAACAAATGAGTTATCTTTATTTTACGGCTGAGTAATGATTACCACTCGGCTGAGTTATGTTTACTATATGACTGAGATATGTTTACGACTGAGTAATATTTATGATTGAGTTATTTGTTCTGCTTCTCGGCTGATTTACGTTTACTTTACGACTGAGTTATCTTTTTCTTTAATGATTGTGGTACTTGGAATATACTTGCTTGCAAATAAAGAAAACCAGAAAATGAAAACATGTTCAAATTAGTTAATTATAGGGACATCTCGTAGCATACTTCAGAGTCCAGCTTCTTGCATTTGCCTCGTACTGAGACATATCCCTCCTGTACAGCTCACCAATCTCTGCCATCAGAGATCATCTAGATTGGGATCAGCCATCGACGCGGCAATGGAGGACAACACCTAATCATTCAAGAAACTTGATCAATCAGTGAAGAAACATTGATTAATAACGATTATACAGACATCAAAACAAGTATTCATACATGGGACTCTCTAAAGGCAGGACACCATTTTGTGTCTCTCAACATATCCATGTCAATGGAACCATTGTTGTTGATGCTCGGATGGTACACCTTAGTCTTGAAAGACACCTACACATAACAAGCAATCGTGCACATGAGCAAGCAAGAAGATCACTTAATTTGCGTAAAATAAAAACGAACCTTTGGTGGTTGGTTCAGATAGTCAAGAGGGAAGCGGATGGTAAGTAAGAAGAGTTAGCCTTCATACGGAGTACCAAATTCTCCCATTATGAATCCTTCCTAGTGGAACATGTCGTCTTCCACTAGACCTATAAGAGATGAAATTTAAGGTTTGTATATCTGTTAAACTATAAATATATTTAAGAACATGATATACTGACCGGTGTTGCAATTAAGGGAGGATTACGCTTCAACCTCTTCAAATCCAACTTAATCTTTTCTCTGGTCATATGCATATATGATCAAAACGAAAATATAAACAATAGTGAAAAAAATCCAAAGATAGATATTGCATGCATACTGTTTTTGAGCAAAATCGTTCTGGGGGAAGAGAGAAAACCCTGCCAAAAGATAATAGAGAGATTGTTAAGTTGTCTGCAAATTAATAGAGAAACAAAGAAATAAATAGAGAGACAGGGAGAGAGAGAGAGAGAGAAAGAGAGAGAGAGAGAGAGAGAGAGAGAGAGAGAGAGAGAGAAACGTGGTGATTTCTCGAGGAGTCATGATTTTATATATTGGTTATGTATTTACACCTCGTATTACACCCATAATATATTGGTTATTCTTAAAGACTGTGTTATTCTTAACTCAGTAACGTAATAATGACTGAGTTATTCTTAGCTCGGTAATGTAATAAGGGCTGAGTTATTTTTACATCTGAAAGGTAATAAGACCTGAGTTATTCTCAAGTCGATAACGTAATAAGGGATGAGTTATTCTTACCTCGGTAACTGAAATTGAACTATAATTTTATTAAACCATTTATTATTTAATAAACTTAAAAATTCTAACTAAAAACATCAATCAAACATTTATTCGTGTATAGTTTAGTGACATTTACATGTAAACCTTACTGGAAGGTACAATTTAGTGACAAAATACTAGGGTTTGACCTTGGTAACGTAATAAGAGATCATTTGGCTCAATTATAAAAATTTCTTGATATTAGTGTAATAGTAAGAAGCAGTAATACGTATTCGTATTATATAGGACTAATATCTGAGTTAATGTGTTTTAAAAATCAATAGTTAATGTGTTTTTTAATATTTGAGTTATCTAAATAAACGACTGGGTTTTTATGTTTATGTATGAGTTATGTTATACACAATACGACTGAGTTATGTTATACACAATACCCCTAAGTTATTTTACCATACGACTGAGTTCTTGTTACTCTACAACGTCTGTGTTTAATGTTTAGTATTTAGGGTTTACTAAGAAATATAAAAAGTTAGTTAGACTCTTAATGATTTATTTAGATTTCATTTGACTATTAGTTAAACGAAAAACCCATTCAAAACCAAAATTTAAAATCAGCATTTGCCTTGTAATATCACATCAGATTCAATGATACATCATAGCCGCATTTGACCTCGGTAACGTAGTAAGACATCAGTTCACCCGTAATGTCACATCATAGCTGCATAAGAAAACATAGTAGCCGCGTTTAACCTCGATAACTTTATAAGAAATCATTTTCATCGGTTAAAAATTATATTTGATATTAGTGTAATACAAAGAGGCGGGAATATTTAGCCTAATTCGCAAGGAAAAGATATCTTACTAAACAGCTGGTCATTTTTTGGTGCATGTTTGAGTTTTGTTTTTACTATACGACTGAGTTATGTTTATTTTATGGATAAGTTATTATTATTTTACGGCTGAGTTATCTTACTGAACGCCTGGTTTTTTTGTGCATATTTGTTATACGGCTGAGTTAAACAAACTTAATAAACTTAAAATACGTGATATACAAACTCAAAATCCATAATTATCAGGTCCAAACTCCACAAACATATCTACTAGTTCAAGCCAAACTCTTGTTAACATTCACTCGGGCTTTTCCCGGCAAAGCGCCCAAGTCTTCTTTAACATACGCATGTGGGTTCAGTAAACCGTTCTTCCTGCTATATTAAAATATGTCCAAAGTGTCACAGTATGTGACCGATCCCACCTGTTTTTCATGTACAAAAGGGTTAGTGCTATTTTTATATCTATGGAAGGAAACCCAATTGATGCTTACAGCGAGTATAAACCATCGTTCCTTATAATCATCGAGAATTAAGTGGTAAATTTTCCACGCATGAACCCATCCTTGTTCAAGAATTGGAGTGAACACCTTCACAAGATCGTATAGAAATATAAACCACACAATACTAGTATTGTCAGGATGAATATCAGGACCAAGGTTTAGCACGGGGAGGTTTTCCCGATCAGGAAAACTATTAATGGCATTGAGACTGGTCTGTAACCTGGAGGAATAAGAAGGAACAACCGAAAAATTCGACATATCTGAATATATTTGGTAACAAAAAGACATAGGGTGAAGAGAGTAAAGAGGGTAACTATAGAGTATGGTAACAAAAAGCATGGGGGTAAAGAGGGTAACTATATATAGAGAAAAATAAGAAGACGAAACGTCTGAAAAAAAGAAAAAAATGTTTAAAGAAAATTTTCCGCCCAAAAAAATGGAAAATTCACGATTAAGTTACACTTGATAACTGATTTATTGGTCTTGACAATTGAGTTAAGATTATTATGATGTTTAGGATTTATAGTTTATTTGTTAAGGTTGATGATTTGTGGTTTAGAGTTTACTAAGAAATATATAGAAGTGAGTTAGACTCTTAATGAGTTCCTTATAGTACATTGTATATTAATTCTCAACATAAATCTCAATAGCATTATCAATTCTCATTCAATAAATTGGATACATATATTTTATTAATATTCACTTCAGATTGAAAAGAGGATATTTATTGCACATTTTATAATTCACATTTAATTTTCAAGTTTTTGAACGTATTTAGGGTTAATGATTTGTGGTTTAGGGTTTACTAACAAATATGAAAAGGGAGGTTAACTAAACCCTAAAATCTAAACACTAAACCCTTACTATTCTAATAATTTTCTCATATAAAAATGTGAGTTAGACTCTAAATGAATTATTTATAGTACATTGTATATGATTTAATTTATATGAGTTAGACTCTCATTCATAAATCTACATGTTAGGTTTAAGGTAAGACAACATACATATCAATAACATTATCAATTCCCATTCAATAAAGTGGAAACATACATTTGATTAATATTCATTTAGGATTGAAAAGACGATCCTTACTAACACATTTTATATTATCAACATTAAACTCTAAACCTTATACTATCCAGTAATTTTCTCATATAAAAAAGTGAGTTAGATTCTTAATGAGTTATTTAGAGTACATCGTATATGATTTATTTTATATGAGTTAGAATCTCATTCCTAAATCTACATGTTAGGTTTAAAGTAATTATAAGACAACATACATCTCAATAGCATTATCAATTCTCATTTACTAAAGTGGATACATACATTTGATTAATATACACTTAGGATTGAAAAAGGATCTTTATTAACATTTTATATTATTAACATTAAACCCTATACCCTATACTATTCTAGTAATTTTCTCATATAAAAAGGTGAGTTAGACTCTTAATGAGTTATTCAGAGTACATAGTATATGATTTACTTTATATGAGTTATAATCTCATTCTATAAAGAGTATTTGAGGTCTGGCTGAGCTATATGGCTACTTAACATTTGAGGCATGGCTGAGTTATATGGTTACTGAATGGTTGGCTTAGCTTAACAATATAGTTGAGTTATATAAACATTTGATAAGTATGGCTGAGTTAAAAGACAAAGACTTGTGACTCTTCTTCTTTGTGTCTCTTCATCTTTGCGTTTCTTCATCTTCATGTCTTCTCATTTGTGATCTTTCAATTTTAATATATACACATTCTCTTCATATATCCATTAATCCGTTTTAGTGATCATGAAAAGAATGAGGCTAAACCCACAAATTCTCAATTTCTCGCCAGAAGTCCTTGAAACCATTCTCCTCAAGGTCGCAAGTTTCTCATATAGAGATATTTTCAGATGCAAGAACGTTTGTGTGGGCATGCGCAAAGCGGTTCAAAGAGAGATATTCTACAGGAGTGTCGATCTTTTGAAAATGCAAACCCTTCCGCTATCTTCATTTTTGGGGCTAGGGATTTTTTCCGGACTGACGACATGGACGTAAGGTTCGCCGCTGAGAAGGAGTATGATTTGGCTCTTTACACCTACAATTATATGAAAAGGATCATGTCCCCCGCCGTGGTCTTCAATGGTGATTTGGTCAATATATATAGGGAGTTATCACGGTCTGCGAAACGGAAGATCCAAGCATCTTCTTCATTGGCGTGGAGCAACAGATAACCTCCATTCTTTCTTCAAAGGGTCACTCAAATACACAAATATCTATTGTCGGGATATCGATAGCTTCATGTGTCAAGTGATTTGTGGGACGAGTGTACAAATTAGAGTCACTCTGCAATATGTGTGTCTGGAAGATAGAAACACTCGCTTTCATTCACGAGTTGCCTAAAAAGATTGTGAATTTTCGTCCTGAATACCCTTGAAAATCTATGTAACTTTGTTTTAAATTTCTTTTAAATGGTAACTCCGTTTCAAATTTGTTTTGATTGGTAACTTTGTTTCACATTTGTTAAAATTGTAACCCAGCTGCTACATAAACTAACTCATACACATCATAATATATAGTTTTGTTTCATATTTGTTAGAATTGTAATTCAGTTGATATAGAAACTAAATCGGACACATCATAAAATATAATCCACCCCGATAGAAATCAAACTCAATCATAACACATTTTATATTATTCAATGTTTGAGGTATGGCTGAGTTAACATTTGATAAATATTTGAGGTCTGGCTGAGTTATATATCTACTTAACGACCGAGTTATAAGGAGGATCCTTATTAACACTTGATTAATGTTTGGGGTAAGACTGAGTTATATCGCTAGTTATGGTTGGTTTACTTTATCATCTCAAATCCTCCATTAGACAAGACCTATTTATATCCTCCATCTTCAAAGAGGTCTACTGCCATCCTTGCCTGAATACCTTGAATATTTCTATCGTTTATACCATCAAAAATTACACCAAGCACTAGAAATTCAATAATTAAACTTCTTTGAATACACTCCACAATCACCAACTTGAACATTTTGTGGAAAATATTTGCCATTCATCCTTCGGAAGGCAAACCTTTTCCCCGTAGGTTTTCGTATATGATGTGAAACATATTCATTATTATATGTTTCTTGAATCTTTAAGGAAAAACAAAGAAAGTTATGCACCAGAGCTTATTGTTGATGTACAAAGAAAATTCTTGATAACTCCATCTTCGAAATTTTTTGATAACCCCATAAAGATGGAGTATGAATCAATTATGAATTGCAATGTAAAAAATTATTGATTTTTTGCAATGTAAAAAAGTTATTGATTAGCGATTTAATACCAAAATTTAATATATTTCTAATAAATCAATATTTTAAAAATAATAAAATGCTAAAAATACTAAATAAATCATTAAATAAAATATTGAATAAAAGATTAAGAAAAGCATTGAGTAAAAGATTAAGAAAAGCATAAGCCTAAACAAAATTAATCTTTTTAGTATTAATATCCTATAAGTTATCATAGTTACAATAATAATTTTAATTTCTATTTAAATTCGGCAAAATACAGAAAATATGTTAACAATTAATCTACAAATAAATCATTACTATTTTATTTAAATTATTACTTACAATTAAAAAGACTTGAAACAAACATATTTTTTAAAAATAGGAAACAAACAACTCTGCAATGTAAAAACAAAATTGCATTAAAGAAATAATTTTACAATGCAGAACAACTCTACAATGGATAAAACTCAAACTTAGAATTTGTTTACTAAGTCAACAAATATGTGAAAATAGAGAAACAACTCTGCAATATAGAAACAAATTTGCAATGGAGAAACAACTTTGCAATAGAGAAACAACTCTGCAATGTAAAAACAATGATCAAACTATTTTGTTGACCAAACAAAAAATCTACAAGATTGTATTGCAGATTTTTAAAAATCTGCAATGCAATCACCGCAGATTTTCATAAATTTACGGTCAAAGGATTTAGAAAAAATATGCGGCAAAAAATCTGTGGTAACGTGAGGGTTAGATGAGCAAGAAAAAAAATCTGCGATAACGTGTGAACAAAACTGCGGTCATTGCAGATTAATATTAAATATCTGCAGTAAAAAAACAAAGGAGTTAATCTAGCAATTTCGAAAACTCATAACTTTGCGAGAACAAATCTGCAATATAAATAAATCTGCAGTGTTATTTAAAAATCAGCGACAAAAAATCGGCAAAAGAAAAAAAAAAATCTGCGGTGACGTAGAAGATTCGGCAGTGTCGTAGACGTTTCAAAAAATATGCGGTCAAATAGACAAACAAAAATGCGAGAAAAATCGGCGATACAAAAAATCTGCAAGAACAAATATGCAACACAAACAAATTTGCATTACAAAATTTTGCAGATTTTTTTTTTTACTTCAAAAAATCCGGTGGCATTTTCGTAAATATTAGATAACTTTTTCTCTTTCATCTAATTATTTTTATTTTCATTTTTTTATTTATTTAAAAGGTAGAATTGGATTTACCGAAAATTAGATTTTCGTAGTAATTAAAAAAATGTAGAATTTAATTAATTGAAATATATAGGTTAAAGAGGTAATTCTGTCTAAAATATTACGTGTTAAATATCATGGAAAAAAGTATATATAAAAGTGGGGGTTGGGCCTAGTCAATGGTAGAAGGAACGGGCGTGGATACCTTGGCAACTTTCACCGTCGATTTCGGATCTGAAGCAAATGGAAGGTGCTGCAGTGGCAGAAGGACTGTGGGGGCTAGCGGATCACCACGAGAAGCTAGGAGAGATTGGGAAATCTATAAAGTGCTTGGAAGCAATTTGTCAGAGCCAAATCACTTTCCTTCCTCTTGTTGAAGTCAAATCTCGCCTCCGTGTCTCTGCTCTTCTACTCCGTTACTCTCACAACGTGAACCATGCCAAATCCCATCTTGAGCGCTCTCTTCTTCTTCTTAAGTCTATTCCTTCATCCTACGATCTCAAATTCCGGACTTATAGCTTGCTCAGTCATTGTTATCACCTCCTTGCTTCATTCCCTCCTCAACGGAATCTTCTTCTCAAGGCTCTTGAACTCACTTCTTCTGTCTCTCAAGATGTCTCTGCCTTCCTCTGGTCTTGCAATTTTAACTCTCAGCTCGCTAATACATTCATTATCCAAGCTGATTTTCCTTCTTCTCTCTCCGCTCTGGAGTCTGGTTTTCTCTCTGCTTCCCACATTTGTTTCCCTGAGCTCAAGATGTTCTTCACAGCTTCTATGCTTCATGTTCATATCATGCAATGGACTGATGATTATTCAGTTGAAAAGGCTGTTCAGCGTTGTGATGAGATATGGCAGACCATTTCTTCAGACAAGGTATGTTACCGGTATAAACAACATTGGTTCCTACTTGCTTAGTTTGCCCTGAGTCAGCTATTTTCTCCTGTCATCTGTAGACTGAACGTTGCCCTGGTTTGTTCTTCTACAATGAGATGTTACATGTTTTCTATCGCCTCAGGCTCTGTGATTATAAGAACGCTCAGCATCACGTCGACCGCTTAGACCAGGCCATGAATGTCCATACGCATAAAATGGAGGAGCTTAAGCACCTTCTTGATGAGCTCACTTCGTTAAATCATAGTCTCTCTCATTACAATCTTCCTTCCAGAGAAAGATCAGCTCTCTCCGTTAGACAATCTCAGCTTCAAGATCGTGTTAACTCATTATCTCCATCTTCTACCACTGATAACTCTCTTGAGCCCGCATACTTTGGTAACACAGACTGTGCATGGACAGAGAGGCTACTGCTTTCACCATCTCCAATTGATGGACAATGGCTACCAAAAACTGCTATTTATGCCTTGGTCCATCTTATGGTTGTCATATCTGGACGTCCAAAGGGACTCTTTAAAGAGTGTTCAAAACGTATCGAGACTGGAATGCAGATCATTCAAGGTTGTTCTATTATCTTTATCACTCGAAGTTCACATTTTCTCTTTGTTTCCTTCCTACTATTGCATTTTATCTGCAGCACTAGATACCCCATTCTCCTCAGAAAATGATCAGTGTAATGAGTGATCCATTTTCTTAGTAATGTATATTCTACAAGGAAATAAGCATTTTGCTTCATAGGGACATAACTGAGAAGCTTAGGGGATTCCATCTCATGGGATGAAATTTTGTGAATGTTTTATGCAGATGAACTGATCAAACTTGGAATTACTGAAGAAGTTAGAGGTTTAATCTACTTCTCTTTTAAAACTACATTTAGTTGAAGCATTGATTCTCAATATTGAAGCCCACATTCTCCTCTCTTTTTTTTCTTTCTTGGCAGAAGCTGATTTGCGGCACACTGGTATCTGGATGTCTGGGGTCTATCTTATGCTACAGATGCAGTTCCTGGAGAATAGAGTGGCTATGGAACTTACAAGGTCTGATTATGTTGAAGCACAAGAGGTAGATCTTTGGTTCTTTTGTCTTCCTTCACCACATCACTGTTATAATTATCTGAATTAACCAGCTCTGTCTGTACAATCAGTCTAGTTTCCCGTACATTAGATTCTAGTAGCTTCTCTAGCAAAATACTTTCTTGAAGGAGAATTTAACACTAACGATAATGTCATAATGATGAATTGTGCAGGCTCTGGTTGAGATGAAAAATTGGTTTAGTCGATTTCCAACGATTTTGCAAGCTTCGGAATGTGTGATTGAGATGCTTAGGGGACAATATTCTCATTCTGTTGGTTGCTACAATGAAGCTGCTTTCCATTGTATTGAGGCGACCAAGGTAAAATATTTGCCTATGTTCAACATGTCTACCTTTTTGCTGCCCATGGTATAAAGTTGTGATATGCAATTTAATGTTCAGCTGACAGAGAGTAAATCGATGCAAGCTACGTGTCAAGCTTTTGCAGCTGTTTCTTACCTTACTATTGGAGATGCTGAATCATCATCTAAGGTTTTGACATTTTTCGTGCATTTTAATTGCTTTGCTTTATAGCCCTGAGCTTAAGAAGGCTGTTTTATAGGCACTTGATTTGATTGGACCACTGTATGGAGTGACAAGTTCACTCTCTGGTGTCCGAGAAGAAGCTAGTATTCTCTTTGCTTATGGTCTCCTTTTGATGAAGCAACAAGATCTACAGGAAGCAAGGAACCGTCTTGCCAAGGGTTTGCAGATCGCGCATACTCATATGGGTAACTTACAGCTAGTTGCACAGTATTTGACACTGCTGGGAAATCTAGCTATTTCATTACACGATCCTGTACAAGCCAGAGAGATCCTGCGTTCCTCTCTAACACTTGCAAAGAAACTCTCTGATATACCAACTCAGATATGGGTTCTATCCATCTTCACAGCTCTGTATCAGCAGTTGGGTGAGAAAGGGAGTGAGATGGAGAACGAAGAACACAGGAATAAGAAATGGGATGAGTTGCAGAGTAGACTTGCTGAAGCTCGTGGATCTATTCATCACATTGAACTGGTGAAGACCAAATGATGTCTATAAGTAAGATCTCAAGATAGGATTGTTATAATTATATAACAGAGTATTGCTTGTTACAGGTTGAGAGAGCTAGGCTAGTGATACAGCAAGTGGATGGTGCAGAAGAAGAGTTAATGGTAGCTTCTTCTGGGCAAATGAATCTGGACATTCCAGAGTCTATTGGTGTGGAAGGTCCATCACTGGCTCAGTCATCGTCGAGGCTTTTAGGTTTAGACACCGGAAAAAGATGGGGAAAACGAAGGTTATAAACTTATTTGTGTGTAGATTAAGAAGGAATCTCATGATCTTTCTCTTGTAAGATTGTAGGCACAGCTAAATTATGGGTAAAGTATATCTTGATATAAACAAATTCAAGTTAAAACCAAACAACCACTATATGAAACGTAAATAAACGTGAAACAAAATATATAATACTTTAAAATATTTTTAATAATTATAAAACCAATCAGTAAAATATGAACATTAAATACCATCATATAGTTTTAGCATCATACTTAACATCATACAGTTTTAGTATTATATTGTTTATGTTCTATACAACTTATACTTTACAATATGCATTTCCAATCGG
Source organism: Iberis pinnata (assembly GCA_900406425.1). Classification (NCBI taxonomy): domain Eukaryota; kingdom Viridiplantae; phylum Streptophyta; class Magnoliopsida; order Brassicales; family Brassicaceae; genus Iberis; species Iberis pinnata. Next base: position 38,693 of record OVBE01000975.1, read on the forward strand.
GACTTTAGCTCTTAGAGTTTGAATTTTTGAAAACATAAAAAATTGAGTAATATAAACTAACATGTATCTCAACCAACGGTGCGTTGAGCTAGTAGTTTTATCTCAGGACTTAGTTCCATGAAATTCTTAATTCGGTTTTCAACGGAAAAGATCTTTTACGCCATATCACCATATATTAGCAACGATTGGTCTAAAATCTAAAGGGGATTAGAGCGGAATGCCCAAACTCCCTTTTGTTAAAAAAAAACTTGTATCTCACCTTATGTGTTTCCTATCAAAGGCCTATACCAATATAGAAGAGTAGAAACTGTAAAGGTCCTATGCTTATATATTTATTTAGTTTTCATTATTTGTAAGCATGAGTCTACAATATATATAACTTGGGAAATTTTCACGTGATGCATGGAAAAAAATAATTTTTTTTATTCGATTACTTTTTAAAAGTGTTATGCGCAATACCTCGTTACAGAAGCCAGTCTCACTTTTTTACATTTTGTACTTTGCTTATCTTAAACATTAATAAATTAATAAAAAAATAAGCTACTCATAATCTCACTCCATAATAATGAAGGCATAAATGTGGATCTTCTTAAAGTTTGACATAATGCTCGTAATTCGTAACTAAACTAAAGTCAACGAGACTTGGTTTTTGTTAATTGGAGGCCCTATTTTGATTTATCAAATGCTATTTTTCTTATTCTTTTTTATATTCATTTTGTCTTCTTAGTTTTTTGGATAATTTTGTACGAAATGTTTTTTTGTTGAAATAAAGTTTGAAATTAGCACAACCACAACCACAAAAAGAACATTGCACATTATTTTAATATAGTTTGATTTTTACTATATATTTTACAAAATAAAAAGTATATTAAATTAAACTTTATTCATATAGATGTCATTTTTTAAATTGACACAACATATTTTTTTTAATTTTTAACCAAGTAAATAATTTTTTTGATTGAATGTTAAATTTATTAATCAAATAAGGATGTTATATGTACAAAAGTTTTGTCCAAAATAGACTATAATGAAGCAGAGGGGAAATAGTGCAGGATTGCCTCGTTAAAACTTGATTTTAGAAAATCCAATGGGTCAAAACTAGAATCAGAAAAAGAGTACAATCCGAATGCACAAGGAAAATCCGGTAGGTGGTAGGGAGACAATGATGATGAGACAAAGACGTAACTACTGGTGGAGCTGGTTCCTTCGATGTGAGAGGTCGTGGAGATGTGAAGTTGGGGGATATGAAAGACTGGTAAGACGATCTTCAATGGTCCGAGAAATGAGAAATCGAAGCATGGCTGGAGACCGATGTGGTTGACCATGCCGACGCCCATTCCGCTCTTTCCAAACATTGTAAATCGTTGTCTGGAAACATAAACGAAGAAGAATGCGGTTAAGTCGGCTCAGAGCACACCTACATGAAGAGTAAGAGTCGCAGTCCAGTCCGGTGTTATCAGCCAAGAGATCATTGGAGTTTTTAAGTCCAACCAAACAGTGAATGAGTAAGGACAAGCGAAGAACAGATGATCACGGGTCTCATTGTGTTCGCCACACAAGGTGCAAACCCCACGAGTGCATCCGAGCTCCTGCTGATAACCTGTCATGAACAGCAAGCCAAGAAACAAACGCGTAACGCGGAAAAAACTGAGGAAACCAAATAGAGGTGGACCACACTTGTTTAGGGGAAGGAGTACATATTTGTTGCTAGGTAAGCTTGGAGTTGTATGAAGGCTTGAAAAGATTTGTGCCGTGCTTCCAAAGCGAGATGTCCGGACCCGATTGTGCATCGGAAATAACAAGAGTGGTGAGTTGAGTGTGTAAGTTGCGGAAGGGGGTACTCCTAGACCGCCGGATCAGCCAAGCCATAGACGAGGCCGCCTCCGATACAGTGGCCTCACGGGGAATTCCGAACTCACAAAAACCTGCATCACCAACTAGAGGAAATAGAGGACCAATAGGGCTCCAAGAATCATACCCCATCAACCATCACGAATATCAAACGGATGAATGATGCTGCTAGGAATCGAATCTTTAGGAGCTTACGTCATATCCAAGATCCATTTTTAGGTTTTGCATCAATTATTTTAAATGAAATATTTATTTAAAACTTTTTTAATTGATTTAAAACTAATAACTTGTAGCATTTTTGTAATAAATGATTATATTCACTATTTCTCGTGACATTTTACTAGTGTTGCATAATCTTCTTTTAGTTGTTGTTAATCTAATAAGTAAATAAATCAGTTTTAAATTGATGTAAATATATCTTTCGTATCAAATGATGTAAATCAGTACTAATTGTGTCAACTATTTTTAGGTTGATGTAAATTATATAAAAAATTAAATCATTTTTTTGCATTGTGTTAATAGTTTGATAATGAAAATATTTCTTCTAAATGAGATGAAATCATATATTATGTGTCATTTATCAATTTTATATTATATTATTTATTTTTGAATCAATTTTATATTATTTATTTTTGAGATACATTAGTAATTATTAATAATTATGTAAAACACATTTTTCCTTCTAGAGCTTATTCATGCTTTGTAGTGTTCTTCGGTTCCTTTCTCACTTTTGTAACCGGTATTCATGAATAATATAGTTAGATATTTGTAACAATCCCACCAAAAAAGTTAGAAATTTGTAAAAAAATAGTTTGTCTCTCACGTTCTTAATATCTATATATATATATATATATATA
>OVBE01000976.1:0-21288 GCA_900406425.1 Iberis pinnata
CCCCTGAACCGACGGTTATCAGTTTATACTGCTGCTTGAAGTTAATATAGACAAAGCTGGTATTTATTTTTGTTCCCTTTTGAACAATCGGGTTGATTGACGACATGTTCTCTAGGTACCTAACGCCAAGCTCCACCTGCAATTTCTGAGCATGTGCTAACAGGGCAATCATTTGCCTGATTGAGGGGGCAGACAACTGAGAGATTGCAATCTTCCGCCTAGCACAGTATGATATAAGTAACTTCGGCATAGGCACCCAAAGATGAGACTTCCTAAACAGGAACTCATATATACACACATAGCCTTGGGGAGAATCCCAGGGCCTTTGATGCGGTTTCGGGATTATCATTGAAATCTCGTTTAAATAGGGGAAGTGGTCGACAAGCTTTTGCAGCGACTTCAGGTCGTAATCTGGAGCAGCCCAGTTGCCTTGGGGAACTCGTTCATCCAGTTCCACATCTACCTCATGGACACGTAGGTCGTCGCGAGAAGCAGAAGATTCAGCAAGGTTGGTACGAGATGAAGACATAATTACCGACCTAGTTACGTTAACCATCGAGATAAGATTCTAGAGAGAGAAAGAAGAAAGAAGGGAGAGCGATTTCTACCAACAAAAGGAATTCTGAAAACTTGAAGTTCAGATATGAAGTGGCGAGGGGGCATTTATACCTTGGAGCGATGACGGTTACCGAGGCGCGTAATGATTACGCGTGGCAAACTCAAAAGGTGCGACTCTTTAGCTTCCCCCTACAAAAACGATTCAATAAAGCATACAAGACGATTCGATAAAGCCTACGAAGCATTTAATTCACTTTAGCCGAAATGAACTTTATTCAGAAGATCATTCGCCGATTCATAGTTCCATCGCCGACCTGGGGGGCACCTACCCTAAAAGCCCATTTCGACTCAAGGCCCAGCTGGACGCTGACGTGACGAGAAGAAAGGGCCCAGGAAGATGAGACCTAGATGGGCCGACCTGGCGAGCTGGGTCGTCCAGCTCGTGGCCCATTAGGGTTAATTGATGTAATTAGGGTTTTGAGCTCGTATTTTACTATAAATACTCATATAATCACTCCTTAATGATATATGAAATGCTTCTGAGCTTTTACCCACATAATCTAAGACCTAAACCTAATAGTTAAGTCTTGATTCAACAATATATATTATAATAATAATACTATCTATATATGTATATATATTCGGTTATTTGGTTATCCATTGGTTATCGGTTCGGTTTCGGTTTCTAACCGATAACTAGTGGATAGTATAATTGAAATCGATTTGGTTATGTTAGAGTATCCAAACCCTAACCAAAACCAAATTTTTGGTTCGGTTACGGTCGGTTATTCGGTTTTTATGCCCACCATGCAAAGAACATATCAATGTAGTAAAGTATAGGGTCGAATCCTACAGAGACACGAAAGTACACGATTTAGTTATATCTTGAATTAAGCTAAGACTGAATAAAAAGATTGGTTGTGATCAAAATCAAAACAGTAAACTAAAAGCGGTTGTAAACTATGAAATAAAAGTGTCAAGCATTAGGGTTTAAACTATCATGCAGTGATTTTCTTTGAAAATAGTTCTCAACATGAAAGACAGTGATAGAATAATCTCCTCTTAGAGTATTAAACCCTATGTTCGAATTACCAGAAACAAACTCTTGTCGTTTTTTAAATAATTCAATCATGCAATAAAAACTCTCCAAAATAAAATAAAGCTTAGTTCTAAAAACTAAAACCATAAGGATTTTAATGTGAAAAAGGTAAAAAAATAAAAATATGGAAATTGGGATAAGCTTGAGGACTTGGATGCAAAATTGGAAATTTTCTTCTTCTTCTCGGGTAAGTTGCTCGATCAAGCACATGGTTGCCTGATTGAGCACTTTGTGAAATTTCCCGATCATTCTTCATTTAGCCCGATCGATCCAAAGCTTCGGATTTTTCCAGGAGGATTTGCCTGATCGATCACATATATGCCCGATCGTGCACTTCTCTAAGGCAGTTTCTCAATCGATTAACCCTTTGCACGATCAATCACTTGTTCTGCATCTAGCCAATTCTTCTGATTTGCTCTGAAATGCTCTTTTTGTTCCAACACGACTCGAACACTTAGAATCATGAAAATCTACCAAATATGCAAGAAAAACACTTGGAATAGTGCAGAATAGCAGACGTAAATGTTCACTATTATGCACTAAAACTGAGTAATATCAACTCCCCCAAACTTAGATCTTTGCTTGTCTTCAAGTAAAGCAAGATTTAATCCGGAGACGAGGTTTGAAATGGACCACACAGAAACTCACAAAATCTCAAAAACCATAAGCATAGTTTCAAATCCAAATGACACCAATCTCAACAATTACTTTGAATGATTGTTTGCCACCACTAAACTAATGACATGTTCCTTACTCTAAATCTCGAATCAATCAAGTACCAAATCATATCAACCATCTCTTTAAATTCATTAAAGTTCAGATACATGTATTCTCACCTATGGTATATCAATCAACTTACTCAAGTACCTCTTCTATCGAAATGTCCATACCAAACAGAGCATCAACCGACTTCTGGTCCTTATCCTTTTTTTCCCTTTCTCACTTCTTTTTTTCCTTTCTTTTATCTTACTGTTTTTCTTTTTTCGCATTTCTGCGCTTTTCTTTCTTTTATTTTCATCATTTTTTCTTTTTTTCTCTTTTTTTAGCAAAAGACAATTTGTTGGGGTTGGCTACGGTCTTCTAGGTCATGCTTTCAACCCTTTTTCTGAACCATTTTATTTTTATTTTATGAAATGAGAGAGAGAAAGGACCTATAATCGTACTGAAAGAACTTGTCGGTTTTACAAAACACTGAAGAGCAAGGTACATAATTCTCAGAGTATATAAACACCATAAACAAGAATATTTCAATTTCAGATTAAGTCCTATCTTGGCAGAGCTAGCATCAAATCATCAATAACTCAAAAGATCAAAACTTTCATAGACAAATCAACCAGTAATGGGGTTCCAATTCAAATCTTAGCAATTAATCTAAGTCAGTAGTCTAGAGAAATCGAATATCAAGTCTATTATGTCATTATAGCACTTAGTAATCAATCCAAATTTTGGGGGTTTAACACACTAATCCTATATAAATCTTATCTAGTCTAAGCCATTAATATTGATTGGATTCAAACATTCAAACATACTTAAAATAGAAAGGCAACAAAAGTCAACAGAAATTCAAAAGCCAACTTAAATCAACAAAAGTCAACATAATTTAAAAATTAAATTTCAAAGATAAAGTGGCTAAGAAAATGGCACAAGTTATTGATTTGGTCAATTAAGTAACTTCCCATGATTTTCAATACTAACTATTAAGGTAATCCTTGATCTAAGATTCCATAAAAAGACTAATCCACTCTCATGACACTAATATTTTCCCTAATCATGCAATTAAGACAATCTCTTGGATAATTACACAAATAAGAAACATTAAACTCTAATCCATGATTAACCACTAAGCTAACTAACACAAATCTCTTTGGGTAGGCCTCATCTAGCAATCAATAATTGGTTCGGGCATTTCATCGAACACCTTTTGGGCACAACTCAACCTATGATCTAGATTCAATTGATCAAGCTAAATCTAGCATTAAGAACATTATCTACTTGAGGATTAATGGAAACTAAGCCCTAAACATCATGATTCATTACCTAATCAACCTAATATACCTAACCATTTGCTTAAAAGGGAATTACTCACTATCCATTGGATAAACACCAAATCCAAGAATAGAAATGTGTTTTTCCATAGATAGAAAGAAGATTTGAAGAAAAAAAACAAGTAATAGCAACAAATTAAACTCAAAATAAGCAAAGAGCAAAGTTTTATAAAAGCAAAGCATAAAAGATACCTAAAAATTAGGTAAAAGAGTTGAAATAGTGTTCCAAAAAGGTATTGAGTTAACCCATAAACATTTGGGTTAAGAGTTGGGTTTAAACCAAAAAGGGTAAGTCCAAGGTTGATTTTTCCAGCGCGTATCCGTTTGGGCTGACCGATGCACCAAACTGATATTGAGTTTCTTCATCTGTACCGGTTTGAGATAACTGGTACACTATACCGCTGCTTAGTCCCTGTCCATTTTCTGCTCATCATACCGATCTGGCTTGATTGGTACATTAAACTGTTGTATGCTCTGTTTCGCCTGCACCGGTTTAGACAAACCAGTACGTTAAACTGGTACACCTCTGTTTTCCATCTTTTTGCACCTTTGATCCCCGTTTCCGGTTCTTCCGCTTCTAACACCTGTAGAAATGAAATGCAAATGAAAATGCATACTAACTAACCTAGATTCAAAAAAATCTATCTAGAATCAATGCAAAACAAGAGTAAAAACATGCTAAAAACATAGTATATCAACTCCCCCAAACTTATCCTTTGCTTGTCCACAAGAAAACCACAAAGGAAAGTGAGAGAGAGAGGTTTGAAAGTGGAAACCTCAAAGCCAAAAGATTAAGCAAAGGCCTAATGAACTAACATCCAAATTATGATATATCATCAATCCCAATCCAATATCTCTACTCATCAAATCATCCAAGCATTTTTTAAAATCCATTCTATTACCAAAGGCAAGCAATCCACCTATTTAGTCTAGATCATGTTATTACATTCAAATTCTTTACAATAGTGAAGCATGCTCAAAGGATAACTCAAAGGTTTCAATTGGTTAGGTCGAAAGGGGATTCCAATGCATCAAAAGATGGTTTACACTAAATCGTTGGCTATCACTCAAAAGGGAGTGATTGAATTAGAAAAATCTAGAAGAGACAAAGGGCAATTGGGGCATACAATCTATTAACTTCCATTCTAATCATTCCCCAATTCTCAAGTCCTATTCTACCAACATCTAAGAGTAAAACCATCCATTTTTAGATTTAAAACTTCTCAAACAACTCTTTTTTTTGTACCTTTTTCATCCTAGGCTTTTCTTTTCTCCCCAATAGATTCTTCATTCTTTCTTTTGCACACTTTAAAAAAATTTTAGCTCTTTTTTCATCATTATATTTCTTAGGCTAACCTTGCCATGAATTTCTAGCTTTACTTTTATGAACCTAAGAGCTTTTATCTAATTGAACTTAGGGGGCTTTCTTCTTTCAACTTCGAACTAGTGGGAATTAATCATTCTTTTTCCTCATTCAACCAACATTTTTCTTTTGAAGTATCACTACCAACCTACTTCTACCCTTATCTTCTTAGAACAAGAACTAGAACCAAGCTTTTAGCTAATACTCCCAAGACATTAAGATCTACCAAATACCCAATATTCCATTCCTAAATACCCTACCTAAGAGCTAGATGATGTGGTCAATCTAGCTACACGGAAGCGTTCAATTTTCACCCTCTATACTCTTGAGTTTTTGCCGATAAATCACTTAAGAAAAAGAAACTCGCAAGTGTTTAGGTTATTGGGTTTATATGGTGGAGAGGGTTAACATCCTAAAAATAAGAATGACCGGTTTAGCCACAAGTGTTTTGGTTTTATGGTGACTAAACCGTTATAAAAATGATTAAGCCTTGAAACACATTAAGATATCCATTGAGAAAGCTAATTAAATGTCCAAATAAAGTCCAAATAGTTATGAAGATAACCTAGAGCTAGCAAGCTTTGTGACTTTACCGATGGATTTTCAAATTTCAAGATTCAACACAAGGACTTCAAGACTTTTCAAGATTACTAGAATGTTCAATCCTATCTATCACACTTTGGATACTAATTCAAAAGGCTAGAGCTTAGGCTTTTCAAGGCAATATCATCATTGGTTTCCTATGCATATGATGCAACCTAAGATGATCCTAAAACTAACTAGAATATGAACAAGATGAAACTAATGCAATTTTTTAGATTTTTCAAATTTTTTATTTTAGGGGTTTTTATAAATCATAACTATTCATAATGCATATGCATGATAAGATCAAAAATCGAACTAAGTTAGCTACGATCCCTCCCCCAAACTTAAATCACACGGTCCCTTGTGTGATAAAGAATTCGGGACAAGGACAAAAACAAAAGCAAAAACTAAAAATGAAATGAAAATGTATGTACAAAGGTGAAGAAAGCGGTACCTCAATAGTAGTTGAATGTGGGATCATAGGGCTCCTCAACGGAAGAGAAACTCGGAGACTCGTTATCTGATTCGGGTGGTGGTGGTGTCGGCATCCTCTGTTGTTGCCTTCGTCGCCTTGGTGCATCCACCGAACTCCTTAGTTGAAACGCGGTTGATTGGTTTCAGCTTTCGTCTCCATGGTATGAGTGTTTCCTAGATGCGTCATCCCCCTCATCCATGGGCTCTTGTGAGTCAACCTCGAGTTGGTGCGGAATCAGTTCTTGGTCAGCGCACGTCGGATCTGCATCCCTTGCACGTTGTTCCCTTCATAATAATGGATGGCATCTTCATAACCTACTTGACCAACTTCCTCGTTGTTCGGTCTTGGAATATGCTCCACCGACTTAGCTTCTTTTGTCCCAAATATAAGTCTTGTATATGTCCGGGTTAAAGCGGCATGGAGGAAGTGTCGGGATAGTACCTTGCACACCCATATGGAGCATTGTGTTCTTGTGACGATCATGTTGTTGGTGCGGATGTGCGGGGACGGTTCACAAGTTGGAGTGGTACTTGAAGAGAAGAATCTTGGGGTTGGTCCGGTTGAAAACGGACGTTGCTACTGCGTGTGAAAGAAGTATGCTCTAAGTTAGGGAGGTAGAATGTTGATTTCCTCCCATTCGCATCTTGTTATCGATTGGCATATCTAACCACAAACCCTTCCTTTACTTTTCCCACTAGAATCAACATCTTGTTTAGATATTTGATGTCCATTAGTTTCGGCGCGGTGTGCACATGAGGGAATGTGATGTTGGCGGCTTTTAAGATTGGGGTTATCCATCCTCAATGCTAAGTTGAGGCGTATTGTCCTTCCAAGTCCAACCCCAATTTCGAAGATGTATCAAGTGTTGGAAGAACAACTGCAATGGACTTGGCCTACGTCTCTCTAGGTTCGGGAATAACTCCTCATTATCCAATTCCGTTCGAATAATGGGTGCTAGTCCCAATCGCAAAAATCCCAACTCGGCTTCCATAACACTTCCTCCTTCTCATCTTGAAAAGAATGAGTGAGAAAGGAGCTTGTGAGTATACCTCATCGCGGGATGACGAAGATTTGGTGCCTTAGTTCTTCCTGCTAGGAATGTGCCTGAACCGATACATCTCCAAGTTAGGTCATTTTCCCAAATTGCATTCTCAAACATAGATGGTCCTCGAGATTTGAAACCATAGATTTTAGACAGCTTTTCATAACCCAAAACATGGTTTGTTCTGTTCAAATTACGAAACTCAATCCTCCCACCTCCTGTTTGGTGCGTCCTCATGTCATCATATGTGAAAACCTTTAACGTGGCAAGGAACATACATGTGTGCTCTTAGTATCCTTCAAAGAACATGTTCAAAACGCTTCCAATCCGCATTCCCGTCAAAATGGTCTCGACCTTATCGTATATTCCAAGTGTTCTTAATGTAGCCGAATCCGGAAAGAGTGATTCAACGAATCCGACTTCCATGAGGGCTTGGTAAAGTTCGCTTGGTGAAGGTCTTCTTTGAGGATTCCTATACAAGGGGGCTGGAGGATGAGGCGATTCTTAAGATGGAATCGAGGTTTCGACCTTAGATTTTCCTTGTGCTGCATTATAACTAGTCCGCGAATTACAACTCATAGGCTCATTTATAGTGATTCCACCACTACTAATTGCATTCTCCGGTCTTGACCTCTTCTTTTTGCCATCATTTTGCATAATCCATTTTCCTTTGTCCTCTTTTTTTGGCTTTTACTTCGGTTCCATGAGTATTTCCTACGAAATTCGGCAATTAACGCGCAACGTGAGATATTTGAGGATACAAAGGCATCAAACTTCTATCCGAATTCACTTAATCATTGTGGCTCATGATCAAATTGTAAAACAATGAAAATTCACCCAATTTAGCAAGTAATCTTAATTCAACCATTTATAAATTGTTAAATTCATTCATTCCCAAGCCTCAATAAAATCATAAACAATCAAATTTCCCCAAACTTAGCCCAAATTCGCTCAAGAACCCTAATTCCCAAATTTTTCAAAATCACGAAATTAAAGCTCAATCAAACAAGTAAAAGGCAATGTGATTGGTTCCCAACAAGTTTCTAAGCCTATTCAACAAGTTTCAATCCTAAAATCAAAGAAATTGCAAATTTTGTTTTGGGTGAATAGTGTTTTTCGAAAGTTTTAGGGTCTCGAGAAATACCTTGGATTGATTGAAGTGGAATTGAGAGATAGAGGTGATATGGGCAAGAGAAACCCGAAACTTTTCAAAAGAAAGCTTGAAAATCAGTTGAAAAATGAGTTGGAATCGAAATATATTAGGGTTTTTGAGAGTGAAAATCGCAAAAGTGGAGAAGAAGAAGTAAAAATATCAGGGTTCCTTTTATAAAATTCGATCCGTACCAGTTTGTACAAACCGGTATGTTAAACCGATATGCATTTTAAAGCCCGTATCGGTTAGTGAAAACTGGTACATTAAACCGATATGAGAGTTTAAAGTGTGTACCGGTTTGGACAAACTGGTACACATTACCGATGTTTAGTCCCTGCCCGATTGTTTGCCATCATATTGGTCTAGCTAGACTGATCCATTAAACCGATATGACCTGATTTGGCTTGTATCGGTCTGTCGTGACCTATACACTAAACCAATATAACTCTGTTTTCGTTTTGAAACCTCCAAATTGGCATAAATCAACACTCAAACTTTCCCAAAGGTTAGTTCACCCAAAAACATGCCTAAACAAGTACAAAAATAAAATAAAAAGGATATATAAAAAAGGATAACATGAGATTGCCTCTCAAGTGTGCTTGTTTAAAGTCACTAAGCTTGACTCGCCTCTCTTTTAGGCTTGATGTGGTTCGAAAAGAGACATGGTTTCCTTGACAACTTCACTTGCTAAGTATCTCTTCACCCTCTGTCCATTGACCGTGAACTCTTTTCCGTCTTTCCCGAAGAGAACAATTGCACCATATGGACGTATTTCCTTAACCTTGAAAGGGCCCGACCATCTTGATTTTAGTTTTCCGGAAAAAAGCTTCAGCCTTGAGTTGTATAGCAATACCAAATCACCAACTTCCAATTCCTTTGTGATGATTTTCTTGTCATGGAAGGCTTTGGTCTTCTCTTTATAGATCTTAGCATTCTCATAAGATTCAATCATCTAGCTCACCAAGTTGAAATTCTCTCTTCTCTTTGGCACTTTTGATGTCAAAATTCAACAATTTGATAGCCCATATAGCCTTGTATTCTAACTCAACCGGGAGATGGAAAGCCTTGCCATAGAGTAGGATGAATGGGGGTTGTGCCTAGTGGAGTCTTGAATGCGGTCCTATATGCCCACAAAGCATCATCCAACTTAATGGACCAATACTTCCTAGTTGTGCCAACCGTCTTTTCAAGTATGGCCTTGATTTTCTTGTTGGAGACTTCACCTTGGCTGCTTGTTTGAGGATGGTAAGGTGTGGCTACCTTGTGCTTAGCTCCATATTTCCTCAACAAGCCTTCAAACACCTTATTGATTAAGTGTGATCCCCCATCACTAATGATAACCTTTGGGACTCCAAACCTTGGGAATATGATGCTCTTGAACATTTTCAACACTACTTTGGCATCATTGGTGGGGCTTGCAATAGCTTCCACCCATTTCGACACACAGTCGACCGCTACCAAGATGTAGCTATTTCTATAAGAGGATGGAAACGGTCCCATAAAGTTGATACCCCACACATCGAAGATTTCTACTTCCATGATCGGGTTTTGGGGCACTTCATTCTTTTTGCCAATATTTCCCGCCCTTTGACATGAATCACATTGCAAGATGAATTTGTGAGCATCTTTAAAAATGGTAGGCCACCAAAGACCAACTTGTAGGACTTTAGATATCGTCTTGAAAGTAGAAAAATGCCCACCATATGTTGATCCATGGCAATGTTGGAGGATTCCCTCAACTTCTTCTTCAGCCATACATCGCCTATAAAGTCCATCCTTGTTCAAGGTGTAGAGATATGACTCATCCCAAAAATACCTTGTGACTTCTTTGAGGAACCTTTTCTTTTGGTACCCTTCTAAACCATGCAGTTCTTTCTCACAAACCAAGTAATTAACGATGTCGGCATACCAAGGTTCATTTCATCCGGCGACGGCAACTTCTCCAAGAGTATAACCCAGAATTACATCCTCGTTTAACTTGTTGATTTGTGTTAAAAAGTTCATCAATTCCTCCTCGGGCAATGAGTCATAAATAGGAATCTTGTCCTCAATTCTCAACCTTGAGAGATGATTGGAAACTCCATTTTCAACACCTTTCTTGTCCTTCTCAAGATCAAACTCTTGTAACAATAGGATCCACATCAAAAGTCTCGGTTTAGCATCTTTCTTGGCTAGAAAATGTCTTAACGCATCATGATCGGCGTAGACAATGACCTTAGAACCTACCAAGTAAGATCTAAACTTCTCAAATGCAAAGACAATTGCAAGAAATTCCTTCTCAGTTGTAGCATACTTCGCTTGGGTATCATCTAATGTCCTGCTTGCATAGTAGAAAACATGAAGCTTCTTGTCATTCCTTTGTCCAAGAACTGCTCCTACAGCATAGTCACTTGCATCGCACATGATCACAAACGGAAAATCCCAATCGGGTGGTTGAACTATTGGGGCACTTATCAACTCCTTCTTGATCTTGTTGAAGGATTCAATACATGCATCATCAAAGTTGAAATCCACTTCCTTGTATAAGATTCTTATCAAAGGTCTAGCAATATCAGAGAAGTCCTTGATAAACCTCCTGTAGAAACCGGCATGTCCTAAAAAACTTTTAATCCCCTTCACCGAGTTTGGTGCTCCTAGACTAGTCATAACATCTATCTTTGCCTTATCCACCTCAATACCATTCTCTGAGATTTGATGACCCAAGACTATACCATCTTTAACCATGAAGTGACATTTTTCCCAATTGAGAACCAAATGGGTTTGTTCACACCTCTTAAGCACCCTGCATAGATTAACTAAACACAAACAAAAATAGGAACCATAGACCGAAAAGTCATCCATAAACACTTCAAATACATCCTCAAACAAATCAGAAAATCTAGACATCATGCAACGTTGAAATGTGGCTGGGGCATTACACAACCCAAATGGCATTCTTCGGTAAGCGGAGGTACCGTAAGGGAAAGTAAATGTGGTCTTTTATTGGTCCTGGGGATGAATGGGGATTTGGAAAAATCCAGAATACCCATCCAAGAAACAGTAGTATGGGTGGTTTGCCAATCTTTCTAGCATTTGATCAATGAAAGGTAGGGGGAAATGGTCTTTTCTAGTTGCGGAGTTAAGTTTTCGGTAATCAATGCACATTCTATGTCCGGTTATGGTTTGGGTGGGGATTAATTCATCATTTTTATTTTTCACTACGGTAATACTACCCTTTTTCAGAACAACGTGAACCAGAGAGATCCAAGTGTTGTCCGAGATTGGGTATATAATACCGACATCGAGGAGTTTTAAGATTTCTTTCTTAACCACTTCTTTCAAGTTTGGGTTTAATCTACGTTGATGCTCAATAGAAGACATATATTCATTCTCTAGATGGATTCTATGCATGCACAAGGTTGGTGAAATTCCCTTAATGTCATCTAAATAATAACCTATTGCTCTCCTATATTTCCTCAATTTCATTCACCAAACCATCAATCTCATCAACACTCAAAGAATCATTGACAATTACCGGGTAAGTAGAGTTAGAGCCGAGAAATACATACCGGAGACCTTTAGGTAAAAGTTTGAGTTCTATCTTTGGAGCTTTGAGCTCACTCCAATCCTCGGTTAGGCTAGGCTTACCAATGCTAGCTTCATTTTCGGGAGCAAGTGAGTTGATGCAAGCTTGTCTCAAGTGGAGAGCATCTTCGAACTTCACCTCTTCTTCTAAGATCTCATGAGAGTCAAGTCATTCACCCATCCTTTCAACTTCGGCACTGAGATCTCTTTTCTCATTAGTCTTAATAGTTGAAGCCAATTGTAAGGTGTCTTCAATAGCTTTCTCCTCCAAATACTCATTGGCAAGATCATCCATAGTCTCTACATAGAAGACTTGACCATCAATGGTTAGTTTCTTCATAATCTCCTTGATGTCGTATTGTTGAACATGATCCTTGCCCAAGTGCAAGTCAATCTTTCCATTCCTAACATCAATGATGGATCCAGCCGTTGCCAAGAATGGTCTATCGAAGATGAGTCGATCTCTTGGTTCTTCCTCCATCTCCAAGACTACAAAGTCGGTTGGAATTTTAGTGTTCCCTAGTCTCACCGGGAGATCTTCCAACATTCCAATCGGTACTCTTATGGATCTATCGGCCAGCTCCAAAGATATTCTACAAGGTTTAAATGAAAAGATGCCAAGTTTCCTAGCAATTGAGTAGGGCATTAAGCTAACACTAGCTCCTAGATCACATAAACATCTATCAAAGGTAAACGGTCCTAGAGCACAAGGAAGAGTAAAACTCCCTGGATCTTCAAGTTTCTTTGGAGAATTTTCCTGGTTTATGATTTCACTACACTCCTTTGAAAGAATGACCATTCCTTCCAAGGTCTTAAGCTTATTCTTGATTGCATCTTTCAAAAATTTGCTATAATGGGGAACAAGCATGAAAGCATCAATGATTGGCATAGCGTTTTGAAATTCTTTCATTTGTTCCTCAAATTGAGCTCTATACTTCTCCATTAGTTGCTTCTTGAAGCGACCCAGAAATGGAAGTTTTGGTTCATAAGGAGGTGGCTCATAAACTAGTGCCTTTGGTGTAGAGTCTTCACCTTTGTCTTGGCCTTTACCCTTGAAGTCAACCGCTTTCTCTTGAGTTGGTCTCTCTACCACAGTCTCCTCACATGACTCTTCATCATCCTCAAAGGAAATAACCTTCTCCCATCTTGATTCTTATTGTCCGCAATAAGAACTCTTGGTGGCAACTCTTTGCCACTCCTAAGTGTGATTGCATTAATGTACTCTTTGAGGTTGGTTTCAGATTTTCCCGGAAGTTGGCCCAGTGGTCGTTCGTAGGTAGAAGTGAGTTGAGCCACTTGATTGTCCAAAGATTTTAAGTGAGAACCCATGTTTTCAATCTTGGCATAAAATCATCCGTTCGAGCGGTGATGTCCTTCATGAAAACTCCAAGATCAATGGTGGTTTTCCCTTGTCCTTTGAGAAGTTGCCTCAATAATTGGTTTGTTTGATCATAAGCATTAGAGTTAGAAGAACTCCCTTAAGATTGTTTTTGAGGAACTTGAGGATTGGAGAAACTAGGTAGCTTGGTGAAATATTGGGGTTTTGGTTGGAAACCTCCTTAATTGTCGAATCGAGGCTTTGGTGGAAAGCCTTGTTGTTGTTGTAGCTTCGGATGGTACTGTTGGTCTTGTGGGTTAGCAACACTGGAGTTACGGTATGAGAGACCGGGGTTTTTTTGGTAGTTGTTGTACCCTTGGTTGTAACCTTGATTACCCACATAAGCTAAGTTCTATTGAGTAGCTTCTTCTTGAGGTTGGTAGGCTTCTTGAGCATCACCAATAAAGTTGACAGCTCCTTGTTGAGAAATGATGAACTTGTCAAGATTTTCTTCTAAAGATTTGAATTCCTTTTTGTAGTCCTTATCACTAGCAACAGCTCTAACCGAACGATCATAGTCTTCCCCATAGTTGTTATCGGTTTGTGCCAAATTCTCAACAAGCAATAAACCATCTACTTCGGTTTGACTAAAGAAATTCTCTTGACTAGCAGTGTCAATCATCATCCTATTTTTATATTGGCTATAGGTGTTTGTAGATTTAAGACGTTGGTTGAGATTTTATAATATTCTCGTCTCGACCGTCAAACTTACCATTAGCATCGCAGAAACCTTGATTGACTGCATCCACTAATAGTCGTAATAGCAATTTGTGTTCACGTTCTGACCAGTGGTTATATTGACCTTTTCTTTTCACTTCTGGTGCATCTCTCATTGTAGTGTGAAAGATAACAAGCCCTACAGTAAAAATTATTTACAGCAATAGTCAACAATATTGTAATTGTCTTAGAAGCATGAAAGAAGCCAAAAAAGAAAAGAAAAATCAATCTAACCCTTCTTTGATATGAAATACAAAGTGAGAAGAACACATCTAATATATATTGCTATATATACACTTAAAAAAACCAATTAACCTAACCCTACAAAAAGCCCATAATTATATTTGATCTAGTTTAGTAGCCTACGCTTACACCATCTAAGTTATAGAAGAATCCAAGATAAGCTCTATAAAATCTCTAGTTCCCCTTGGATACATATGTAAAAACAAACATACATGCAACTCTTGCAATCTAGTTCCCCAAAAAGATTGATTTGGAAACAGCAACTAAAATCGTGGATCCAAAATAAATATCAGTTACACTTAATTGTAGACTCACTTTCATATGTATCATATATTCCTCACTCTCGATTTTCACAACAACTTTTGGTTGTGCATATAACTCTCAGCTGCAACAGCAACCAATACCGGGTTAATACAATCCATCTTTAGTTAACAAACAAATTTGATTACGACACATGTACGAATTGCTAAAGATGAAACCAAACACTTAAAAAGACAAAGATAATTACAGTTCCTTCCCAATGATAGCTTATGTTGAATTCCAACTCCTTTACCTATATCTTCACAACATTAATAAATAGAAAGAGAGCTATACAGAGGAAAGTGAAAGCAGAGTAATATGAGAACACATCGATCTTACAGAGTTTTGCTTTAAAAAATCATCCACATTATGGTTTAATTCTTGAACAGCACGAGAGAGACTATTGACGACATCACCTATATATAGCTATATATATCTATTGAACCTCACATCTCAACGGTTACTTTTGTGATGGGTGCCATTTCAACAATTATATGAACAACGTGCAATGGTGGTGCCTTCAAAAACCATTCATGACCGGTAAATAATAATCCAAGTCATTTTGTTGAATACTCCACCACTTTCCTTCTCAGAGAATACAAAGTCCATCATGTAAGAATCCAAAGGGATCTTAGCTGGAAAAGGTAGAATCATTATAGTCACATATGATTCAACAGTCAAAATAACGAGAGTCTTTTACCACTAGTCTTCACGTGTAAGCTTCCATCCTCCGCTGCTTCAATTTTATGAGGTTTACGTACCAAACTTGAACCTATAGCTTTTGAAGAGTAGAAGTAGGAAGCATCTCCGCGGCTGAGTAGTATCCGATATAAACTCCATCTGCCTTCGATGATCGGCGTTGCAACTTCATGTAATTACCGAGCTTGGTAGGTTTTGGCTTATGCCAGTTAGCGAGAGGTTCCTTAACATCTCTACAAGACTTCTTCATCAATGGCTTGTCAATCTTGTTCGGTGCAGATTGGAACAATAGTTCTTCTTATGGCAATGGATGTGCTTGTCGTGGAGAAAATTTGAGCAATTCCTTGGAGAGAATTTACCGAATTTAGGGTTTAAGATATTGGGTATTGAGGAAAACACAAAGGGGAAGAAAACTAGCTTGAATAGTTTAACGATGAGTTCTTTTCAATAATGATTTTTTTAGTTGAGTATTTTCTTCAAATCACTCCTATAGATGTGAGGTTTTAGTTCAATAGATTTTTAACTATAAAGTAGCTAAAATCTCATAAAATCCATCTCATAACTTTTCGTTATTGATTCTATGAAGTTTTGAATAACACTAGATTTCATATGATTTTGATACATTCTTATTTGAATAACATGAGATTATAGATGATTTGGAATGATTTTTTTGTAAATTACAATTTCAATAACACAGGATTTTATAAGACTTTTACAAATCATCAGTTGAATAATAGAGAATTCTTATAAAACTTCAAAGTCTTTTAAAATTCTAGATTCAATACACCCCCCCTCCCTTAATCTGATATGTTCTGCAAACTTGGAAAAAATCATTTATTTATGATTTTGAACATGAGATAATACCTTCGGTTATCGTCAAAACGATTTACGATAATTTTTCATAGGCCACTCTATAACAGTAATGTACAAAGGGCTAGAGATAACAGCTCACATTTTTCTTATTTCAAGTTGATAACAGTTCTTCTTCCAAGAGGGAAGAGATATTTGAATATATTCTCTTCTCAGCTAATAAGGATTGCAATGGGAGAAAAAAATAGACCAAGGAGACTAACATCTAGGTGTTCCAATGTCGTAAATATTAAAGGACATATTGAATCTCATGCACATCTATGATAACACGAGTGATGGCCTTAATGCCATAAAAACATAAGATAAGACACTTAACAGGGAGTTTTGGATAGCCGATGCAGCTCTCATGGGTGGCTATTTTTGGAGACATCCAAAAACAGCAAGAAAATAGTCACCACAATACAAATAGAGCTTTTGGACTGATTTGTAGATACATGAAAACCTGAGTAGACTCACAAGACGTTGTACAGACACATCAAGTAGAGATGTTGGAAACCTGAGCAGAACTGCATGATGTTGCACATACAGATCAAGGGAAAATGCAGGAGGCTTGAACAGAACCACAAGACTGGAAACTTAAGTAGACTCTCAGAACATGTCACAGATTGTAGATGCAGAAGAATTGTTGGTTAAGTAATAGATGGAGTGTCAAGCTTTAAAGAAGCGGAAATGTGATATAAAAGAGAATCGATGGGTGAGTTGAAGGCAAATATGGAAAGTGTCAAAAGAGGAAAAGAAGATCTCAGAATATTAAAGAAAAAGGAAGTCAAATCAAGAATGGAAAAGGAAACAACAAGTAGGGTTTGCGTGAGTATTTAAAGTGCAAAGAGCTTGGAAAAACTTTAAGAATTTTGAGCCGACTTTTGGGTGAAAAACTGTTCAAGAGAGTCTGTGAGAGACGTCTGGGAAGAACAAGGGATAAAACCTAGGTGTCATTTAGGACGTAAAACGGGTATAAAAGGTAAGTAATATAGATTAACATTATTATTCACTTTTCCTTTCATTTCGGTTTAGGATTTCTCTGCTCCTAAGAGGTTGTGAGACGTTTCGAGAGTGAACAGGGGGATAATGGGAAAATGTCAAAATCATGTAAATGTATCAATAGGATAACTTACGTTACAAGTGTATAAAAACAGCTTGTAAGGATTTTGAGAAGTAAATAACAAAGTTTTGTTATTTGTTAAAAGTGTGTGGTGTCATTTAAACTTTCAATTGGTAGCAGAGCAGGCATATGAGGAAAGACATGTATTCTTTCACACACAGGTGAAGATCCTGTGACATGGAATGGAGAACACTCAACACTTCCCTCTGTTAAGAGATCTGGTGATGGGTCCTGACAACTACGACTGTTTGGATAAAAAGATACAAAAAAGCATAAGAAGAACTCTATTTTACTTGCTCAAATTGGAATTTGAGAGACTCAAGATGGGTAAACAAGAAAGTGTTGCNAAAAGCATAAGAAGAACTCTATTTTACTTGCTCAAATTGGAATTTGAGAGACTCAAGATGGATAAACAAGAAAGTGTTGCAGATTTCAGCCAAAAATTGCTATCCATTGCTGCTGCATCAGAGGTCTTTGGGCAACATTACAAGGACAAGAACTTGGTGAAGAAGCTTATGTGTTGTCTACCTAACCAGTTCCTGTCACATAAATCATCAGTTCAAGTGGCTAAAATTTATATATGATAAAGTTTGATCAAGTGTGAGAATGTTGCAGGAACGTGAGCTGGGAATCAAACAAGAAAAGATTAGCTTGAAAGGACTTGTGTGCACAATGTCTGAGAAAAACATCACACCCAAACTGGTACAAGATGTGATGGATCTCATTATCAAAAAGTATTTAAAGAACCATGATTGTGGGCAAGGATGTGAGATACCTACCGGCAGTAGATCTGAAGGCAGAAGTGAAGGCTACAACAAGAGCAAACAAGATGTGGTTGATCAGATTACCAAAAATTACTTAAAGAACCATGATTATGGACAAGGACGTGCAATACCACCAACAGAAGTTCTGAAGGCAGAAGTGAAGGTGGCAACAAGACTAAACAAAAAAAGAAAATAGAAATCTTTTGTGAGCAAGGATTGTGGGAGTGGTGTTTCAGATTCTGAAGAAAACAGCATGCTAAATCAGGAAGCATGTTGTGGAACCATTGAGAAAATCACCAATTATGACACCAAAGGAGAGCTGGAGCGATTTTTGTTTGATATAAACAAGACTCTGTGTGGGAGTCTGATTCAAATCAAGGGTCAGAATCTTGTATCACCGCACACAAACAAGGATTGTGATATGTTGTTCACAACAGGTAGAAATAAGCACTGGGGATTGTAGTTTTGGTCACCAGGGAGTCTCTCTAGACTTAAAAACAATTGTGAAAGAAGCTATAAATTATGAACCTGAGGCTACCAAACAACACGTGTCTGAACCTGTTACAATGCATCAAGATACAGTTTAAAAAGACAAGCCCTTGTCAAGATTGAAAAAGATCTCTGGGAGAAATATCAGGATGACAATGACAACCATTCTGGGGGTTATCACTATGAAATGTGTGGTCACTTCAAGGCTCAGTGCTTATGGTGGAATGCTAGGTTCTTCAGACGACTCATCAGCATGAATATTATGGTGACAGAAGATATCATGACAAAGCATGGTTAAGAATAAAGCTCTCCAGTTACAATTCAACATATACTTCTGAAGAATTACAAGGTTTATTACAAGAGACTGGATTGTGTTCTGACAGTGGTTGTTCCAAAGATATGACAAGTCAATCAGAATACCTAAAAGAACTTGATAAAATTCTCAGCGGAATTAGTACAATTGGCAGTTGGGTAATAGAGGAAAACGATGAACAAGATGTCACAAGCGGTGATAATAATCCCAGGTTGCATGATGTATACTATGTTCAAGGACTCAAGGAGGATGTCATTATGTTGTGTGGTAAAGGGAAGACTGATATATTCATCAAAAATGATTGCCATGCAATGCACAAGACAAGTAAAATTAAGCTCAAAGGAATGCGATCCAGAAATATTTGTTATATGAACCTTATGGAAAATGTTTCACAACGACACTCACCAGTCAGTTGGTATAGTTGCATAGGAAATATGGGGACATGAGTGTGACAACACTGATCATAACAGAAAATCAAGAGCTAATCAGGTGGATACCCAATTGAAAATGGAAGTCAACATTGTGTGTAGATTGTGCTCTAAGGGTAAGCAAGTAAAAGTGCAGCATTATAAGGTCAAGAGTATTGTGGGGAAAAGATGCATATTTTTTTTTGTTGATAATTGCACCAAGAACACTTGGTTTCGATCTCTGAGGGAAAAATCAGAGAGTGTTGACTGATGACTCTGAATTTTCATGGATTTTACATATTATTTAGCATCAATTTTGAGGTCTTTAGGCGTGCGTACATCACATTCATAGTTGATTTTAGTAATTTTTTGATTCTTAGGACTTTTGCATTATAATTTGCATATGCACGCATTTTTGAGATTTTTCATGACTTCAGGAGTTTTCGGGAAAGATTTGTGAGATTTCAAAAAAGCAACACTTAACATGGAGGGGAGCAGCACTTAGCGTGGAATGGACTGGCACCAAAACTGGATCTATCTCCTCTCTACCTGGATCGATATCGAAACTCACTCAGATCAATCTCACCACTTCGTCTGGATCGATCTGACCAAGCTTCACACTGCAACATCTGGATCGATCTCAGTTTACTCCTGGATCAATCCAGATCGATCCCACCTTGTCCCAGCACACCTCCAGATCGATCCCACACTCAACTAGATCGATCTCTTCTTACACACCTGGATCGATATCTCGATATCTCTCTCAGGACAACTTGTGAAATTTCTGAAGAAACAAGGGAAGTGCATGAAACGGGAGCTGAGCTAAGTGTGGATCTATCACAACCTGAAGACTGGATCGATCTCAGGTACTTAACTTCAGGATTGTTCCCACTCTCAAACGCGTCTCAACTTGGATCGATCTTGATGCTTATGTCCAAGCTCTCAACACTTTAGATCGATCACGCAACAATACAAGCTCAGACCTGACCAACTTAATTCTGGATAGCACCTGAACCAAGACCCAAGATCCAAGACAATGATTAGCTTTTTGTCTTTAGTGCAATTTAGGGCTTTCCTCTGCACACTATAAAATCCCTAACTCGCCTCTTTTTCACAAGCTTAGTTTTTTCTTTTCTTTTTAGGTTTTGTCTTAGGTTTTTCATTCTCTTTGTTGTTTTTCATGTTCTTGGTGTAAAAACCAGATTTCTTCTAAGTTTCAAGTTAATCTACTGTTTTTCCTTTACTTTCTTGCTTAGCTTTAGGTTGTTGCAGATCTAGTGCATGTTGATTTACGTTTTAAGCTTTTAATCTCCTGTTTTAGTTTGTTCTTCATCTCTGTTTTTACTGTTTCATTGTTGTTCTTAGTTTCTGGGTTTGTGTTCTTGCTGTTCTTCATCTGTTTAACCTTAGATCTGCATATCTAGCTTTGAAATCATGATTTCTGTTTTCTCTGTTTTCATTTCCATGAGTAGTGAGTAGTCCATTAAGTTCCTGAGAATGGGCTAGACTAGGGTTGATGTCCTGGGTTCACCTTAGTACCTAAGTTGTTTGTCTTTAAATATTTTATATTTCACATGCACGTAATGCTGATTGTATTTTATCCTGATAAGGACTGAAAACCCACCTTTAGGCTCTTCAAAACTTGACAGTGATTCATTGAAGATGTCCGAAACTAGGTGATTTCAGAGATTCGTTTCCCCTTTTAAGGGATTAGTTGTTTGGGAAGCTTATTGACTATAGTAGATTGTTGTTTATGCCTACTTAGTAGTTACTGTCTATAACAGGAGTTAATGATTTCTTTGCTTGAAATTGATTGTTAATGGATTAGAATTGGTTGCTTATGTTTCTATTGTCTAGGTATTAGCTCACTATGTGAGGTATGTTAGGTACTTAGGTAGCTCGGGATAGATCCTTGGTTAATTGCCCTTGTCCTCAGGAACTGCTTCGCACTTGTTTACATCTTTTTGCTTTTTCTCTGTTTTTGCATCTTAGTCATTTATGCTTCTTTTTATGTTTATGCACTTTACTTCTAGCATGTTCACTACACTTAGGACCTTTTAGCAAAACCACCCCTTTTTAATGCTTAGCTTGAATTTGAAGCATCCATTCCATTCCCGATTGT